>JAFJYH010000137.1:0-116034 GCA_017365405.1 Cadophora malorum | reverse complement strand
GAAGAAGGGGAGCATGGGCCTTTGTGTTTCGTTTCCTGGGTTTATGGGGTGGAGTAATGGCGGAGCACAGTTGGGGAGGGGGGTGGACGTACTTGGAGATGGAAGAGAGGGTTATGCCGGAGTATTCGACGTTGTTGATTTCGCCGGTGTCGCCTTCGATGGCTTTTACGCGGATACCTGGATTGGGAGTGTCAAATTAGATCGGGAGTCCTTAGGATTGAAAGAAGAGCGGGGAGAATTTACCATTGACGGATTTGGTGACGGTTGAGGAGAGGAATTGAACACCGTTGACGGTGTTGTCGGAGCGCCCTCCAACGGAACCAATAGAGAGGCCGTGGCCGCCGGAGCAGTAGCCACCTGTGAAAATGATGTTGGTACCAGAGTTGATGGCAACACAATCATCTTGGTTGTAGACGGTTGCGTCCGCTAGTCCTCAGTCAGCGAGAGCTCAAGTCGGAAGAGTTCAGGAGAACGTACTGATAGTAACGGAATCCGACGACCCAATATCAAAACCGTCCGTATTCTTCCCCAACGAGTCACCCGCCGACGCATCAATCGTAACCGAAGTCACCGCCAAGTTACTCGCACCATTGATACTGAAGACCTGCACCGGTGGGTTGAGAATAGTGAGGGCTTCAATGGTTGAATCAGTGAGATCGTGAGCTTGGAAGAACTTGGGCTTGGTAACACCACCGCTTCCACCCTCTCCATCCCAATAGGAAGCACCGTTGCCGTTGAGGATGCCGCTGGATTTACCGGTTACGGTGATGCTGGTGCCGCTTACGGCGAACAGGGGGCCTTCCCATGCGCTGTAGGCGAAGGAGGTTTCGCCTTCGAAGATGACGACGGTGTTGTCAGGAAGGTCGGTCACTTTGATAGATCAGTAAATGGACATGGTGGATGAAGCTCATTCCTGCGAAGAAGAGATAGGAATGGTGCACTACTGACAGTCCAAAGTCTTGCCAGCAGGCACAGTCAAAGCATCAAGAATGATAGTCGAGCATGACGCCTTCGACTTGCTAGCCGAAGAATAACCAAGTGATCCCGAGAAAGTACAAGTTGCAGCACGCTTCTCGATATCACGTTCCTGGAAAGCCTGCTCGACTTCCAGGGGAGCAGGAGCCGAGGTCGGCATGGGAGCGGGAGCAGGCGACGCTGCACACTTTGCAGCTAGCAGCAGGGCTGCTGCCACAATTTGGACTGAAGCTTGAACCATGGCGTCTTGAATGGACAATTGGATAGTGACTTCGAAGGATGCCTGCTTCGGGAAGCCAAGACAGTGCCAAGTCGGTTGTTCTTATACATGCTGTTGACCCTTGAAGTGTAGAAGATGAGGGGTACTGAGATTCATTGACCACGCGTCGTTGGCCCCTTGATTGAGAACATTTGACCCTTCAGTATCCATTCTTTGATTGTTTGTGAAATAATCCGTACGAATGTCCGAAGGTGCTCCCCCACAATGCTCGGAGTTTCGATTTGTTTTTCTGGGGACAGTTGCGGAGAAACTTCATAGCCACCAATCGAGGTAGGAAGGAAGCGTCACAATGTCTCTCCAAACTGTCGAGAATAGTGGGGAAGGTTAGAGAAATCACCGGCGCTCTCAGTCTTATTTGGATATTCTGCTTGCTTTGACCGGTCGATGAGGGTCAGTTGCCAGATTCCAGCCGCTTCCCATCCCAAAATGGCATCACAAACGACCAAACCCCACCACGCACAGTTCATCTGATGTACGCGTGCATCAGTCTACCTCAAACAAAGCGACCCACATCCACTTCCCCTCAAAACGCCATAAAATTTGAGAGGCGGAAGATTTCGCCAAGAGGTGCACAAGCTTTGTGACGAAGCTTAATTTGCATGCGGCGATCTGGAATGCCGGATTCACAGGGTATGCCTGCGGGACCTGTATTTTGCACCACTCAGAGCTGACCACCCATGGAGAGACCCCCATCTTTTGTCCCGCCGGGAACCTAAGCACGGCAAACCTCATTTTGCTGTCGGCTCCGAGATGGGTTTGAGTGTGCTTGAGAGCATCGCGTTGTATTGACTGGGACCCACGCCTTGGTATCGACGGAATATTGATGTAGAAATGGAAGACATAAAAAGTATAAGGATTATTAAACTCCATTTCCGAAGCTAGAGGGGTCAGTATGAGATGTCATTTGCGTCTTGTAGGAATTGAACAGTCGATTGATGCGTATGTATTCTAAGCACACTTGGAAAATGTGAAGGTGATAGTCTGCTGCGATTCGTGTATTGCGGGGCGAAACGGTATTCTTTTTTCTTCGCTCCATCATACATCCGCCTCAGATCGGCACTCGCCAATTAATTGGCCTCGGCCAGTTGCTGGAACACCAGTCTTTCAAAATATTTAAGAAGAACAGTTTCAGCTTGTAAGCGGGTCATAAGAAAGATGCAATTGCGGCAATGTCATCAATGATTCGCCGAGTTCACCAGGAGAAGTCCCTGCACAGGCACACAAGCTCGTTGATGGTGTTGCTCTTTGAAAGTGCCTCTGATAACCGAGTGTGCCAAGACGAGAAACACGCCTCGCTTACAACAATGGATGTCAACAAAAAGAACAGATCTGATCACATTTGAAGATCCTAATGTCTATTGCAGAGCTCGTAGCCGTTCTGACACTTTTGCGAAGACGAAGCCAGGTGGCCCATGTTTTCACAAACCTCAAGCCCGCGGCCTTGCCGTCCTTCTCCGGCCAAGCATAATCTTCGCATTCTCTAGGAGCTCGAGCTGGCTCTGGGGATTCAGGTCTGTCTCATCCCAGCCTTCCAATCGAGAGCATAGTAGAGCTAGACTGTTCGATTTTCAAAGTTTCTCGCCGCATTGGGTAACCATGACTATAAGCACGAGGAGGACGATACCAAGAAGAACAACAGCTATTGGTAGCACCAGCCATACCCCAGTCACGTGGATGTAAGTTTCTCTCTGTATGGCAGTGCCATGAAAGCTAGTCGCATTTTGGCCCTCTCGAATTTGCGTAGACATGCTGGGAGCAATGCTCTCCATTGCCAGTGAAACTGTTGGAGCCGTGTAAAGTGCTCGAGCCACCGCATCCTCGTCCGAGACATCCTCGAATCGTCGGTAGAGACAGCGGGGAATGACCGTGTTATTATTGGCATTAAAGATCTAAGTAGTATTCACCAGAAGACGAACTTCGACAGTGAAGTTGCGAAAATCTTTGAAATCGTATTTGACTTTTTCGCCCCCATTAGAGGCCGTCAGTAATATTTCTGAGGTATTAGAAAAGTCGAGATGGCCATTGATGACTGTGGTATTGTGGTAGGCCTTTCCGCACAAAATAGCATTTGGTGCTGTTGGATTGATTAACATAATCTGCCACTGCGAGTTCCAATATATGTTGACAACGTCAACAGTTGTGATCGTTGCTGTTTCTGCTCTGCTGTCCACATTGCCAGTCACGTTCAGAGTTGCCACATGCGAGAATACTGAGCGCGATCTCCAGAGCTGAGAGAAGAGCTCAGTAGCACCTAACGGCCTCATCTGACCTCATCGAACAATGTTTCTGTTTGTCGTCTCGCGGATGATCTCGATCGTGGAAATAGAGCCATTTCATTGGATACTGTGGCAAGTATCAATATTAGGTGCGTTGAGCGAGATCATAAACCATAATTCACCAGGGGTTCGTTAAGAGTCCTAACCAGGAGGACCGTGATCGCGATGAGGCAGCCAACCGTGGAAACCTCACGCTGCCTATTTCCAACCACCACCACCAGCCATTCACAGTGACTCAGAAACCGCCTGAAAAAGAAACACTGGAAATCACAGGCTCTGGAACAAGTCCCAAATGATAGCTTTTGTACGTTGCGGCCAAAACTCCTCGGTATTTTGTTCATCGATTAGTAGAAGATATGGGCTTTGTGACAACGGGGTATGCGACAGGGTCTGTGGTGTAGGCTCAGGCTAGTCGAACGAACTGCCTAGCTGTACTAACTATGACTCATACCTGAGGGACAGAGTTCCCTCTGATGGAACTGGGGTTTAAGTGTCTTCCTCCAGCTCGATCGGCAGGTGTTCGTAATTTTTCGAACGACAACAGCCCAATTTCAGATGTACAGAATGGTTATATATTCTCCCCTTACTCCGCAAGTAGAAAAATGAAACGATCCCGACGTCATTCGGGTGTTTGGATTTGGAGCGCTAAGCTACTGTGGTAAGACAACTCGTGACAAGTCCGGTAATGCTTACTCTTCCACTGAGTAAATGCATTCCATATTTACCCAGCAGTCAAGTATGCGCGAACTTACCTGCATGCTAAGCGTGTTTGATACGAGTGATGGAAACAGATTCAAAAGCAAGAGTTTGCCAGGACCCTCAGCATAAAAAATGGCAAGAATGCCTCTCGAATCCAGCAGACTTGACCAGCTTGACCAGCCTCATCAACAGTGTTGGCCCAGATAGTCTTCTCAGCTCAAATCAACGCTCAAATTTCCGGATATGACGGTTTTAAATTTGAAATACATTCAAGTCGAGCAAAAGGGGAAAAAACACCATACAACAGCAGGTATGCGCTGGTCGTCACCCGCTCCAACTTCCAAGATTAATCTACCAATCTGAGGCTTGTTTGTATATGGCAGAGTGGACAAGATGCCAATTCTTCTCGTCTACAATACAACAAACTCAGGATCAGGTCAGAGTTCTCAGTGATTAGATCCTGGACCTCGGAATTGAGAATTCCGCTTTATAAAAGTGCTACTTTTGACGCTTGACCTCCCGTCACCTCAGTGAATAGCGCTGAGGCCTGAGGCAAAGGCAATCAAAGCGCTAGGCACCAAAAAGCGCTCATGCGCCCACACTATCAGATAAATCTCAGCGCACTTGCTCTTTTTCCATTCTCTCTCTTAATATACATCAGCTGTAGGATCACTTGTGCTCGTGCTTTTGGCTGTGATGAGACGATGTTCAAGCGGGAAAGCGTACTATTATCGACGAACCACTGGAGAAATCCTTTTGGATCGTCCTAATACATGTGAACACTTGAATCTGAGCCCTTGACCTTTCTCGTATGTCTGTCTTCCCTCTGATTGGTCTATTTCTCGTTGCCACTGCCGCCAGTACATCTTCCGCCCCCGCCTTGCTCCCCATTATCCCCCTCCTTTCAAAATTGGGCACGTTCTCATGGTAATCATCTACATAAGTGCGAAGATGCCACCGCACCGAGACTCGCCAGAGCTTTACAGGCACGCATGTATAATGTACCGTACAGTCTGTTGCGCAATTGCAGAAATACGACAGCAAAATTACAAGGCCCGTTTAGGAAGGTAGACTGGCACAGATCGTTAATTACCAGATGAGCTTGATCGATGGCATTGCATCTATTCTTCTTAAATGAGCAGCTCTGTATCTCTCGGTCTGGATTTGCGGTTTCGTGTTGGAATAGTGACCGTGGCTACGCTACGCATTTCTATCAAATTTGACGCTGTAGATAATAGAATGTACAGAGCTATGATGGAATTATTGCACGATTTGAGGACTCGCGATTGAAAGGTGTATCCGTAGAGATTCGCGCGAGTCTCGATGTACCATATGACGAGATCTGACTTGGTAGCCTCTCAAACACAATGGGTAACTTGTGTGTCTCTCTACAAGCAGTACCTCGCACAAATTGCTAGCAATGGGCAGTAAAAGATTGTCAAGCCAATATATTTGTGCTTATGAATGGTCTCGTCCTTGCCTCCAAGCCCCATCCTAAGTTTCGTCGTCCCGCTTACCCCGCGGCGCTCCGACGTCGATTCATGTCGTAAGACGCCTCAGTCAGAGCCCTAGCTGAAGTATTTGCAACAATACTCCCAGTTGTGGCCGCCTGACAACACACCGATTGAAAGATTTGCAGCGTCTGCTCCCTTTTGTCCTCATGGCTCCCGGGCGATTATTACATTTTTCAGATTCCAGGCCGTCGATGCGTGGTAGGAACGCGAGATCAACGCCCAGTGCACGGAATGCAAGAAGACGGGAATACAGGAAGGTAGTGGTGCTAAAAAGTAATCGTCAGTGACGAAGTTGGGTGCAAAAAAGTGTGCTCACTCTTCCATAAATGGGGTCCACAGTCATTGACTGGGCTGGAAGCGGGTAGGGGAAGGAAAGGAGGTGAGGGGAAGGGAAAGAAGGTGATGATTAGGAGTGTTCGCCCTCAGCCGTGCTCTTAATTACAACATTGGGTTAACCAGAAGGACTTCCTGCGGTTTGTTCCCTCAGATTTAGGATCACTTTATCATCATCGGGCAAGGGGTGGCAGAAGTCAGTGCGCATACCTAGGGTCGTTGCAGAGACGTACTTAGCCGCTATCAGACATGAGCTGTGCTGGATGCGGGAGGATAGTGATCGCCGGGTTCTTTGGATGGGCCAGTACGACATGGTACGGATCGATCGGTTGGCAAGTTCAATGAGGGAAAAGGATCTTTAGCTGTGACAAACAACTAGTGGTTAGCAAGATGCGCATAACAAGAGGACAATCGATCGAGGTTCAGGACAGACCAACGTGGTGTGGTAGCGTTCAATCGATGACAGCGGCTTGCTGCCGGAATACAAGACTCCCGTCCAACTGCGATGGAGGGAGACTGCACTGCGACGATGAAGCATATGGCGACAGATCCGAGGAGCAGTTGACGTAGTGAGTGGTATCAAGGTAGGTTTGAAGGTGTACATTGAAGCAACGATCGAGAGTCAATGTGTTGGTATCGTGCCGTTGATGAAAGGACGGAAGATGGAAAGAAGATGGGGATCAACTAGCTAGTCTGAGAATCTCAAAAGGCAAGAGCTCCCAGATATCGCACCACGTGCTACCTGTGTTCTCCCCGGGGCTCGAGGAACCGAAACAAACAGCGGAGACCTAGAGCAACTTACTTACCCAGTTTTCCGGGATGAAGGTCTTAGTATGCGCATGGCGTTGATATTGGAGAAGATGTTAAACACTCCGCCTAGCACCATAGCCGCAGCTTCGAGCCCGCGATCATCTTCTACTACCGCTACCATTTCCGCCACATATCCGAGACGAGGTCTATCTACCGGTGCCAAATTCGTGATTGACATTGGCGCCGGTGCAAGGCTTTTGATTTTACTCATTTGAATCGCATATTTTTACATCTTGACTTTTGAGGAAGAGGCAGCAGGCTGCCGAGCGAGAAGACCATGATCACGGCTATCACGAGCCAAGAATAGATGACAATGAGGCAGAATACCCAGCCGCGATTTGAAGGCCAGAGATGGAGAAGTACCGAAGGGAAGGAGGGAGTTAGTTGTGGAAATTAGCAGGGCAGAGCTGGATAGGAATGCGAGAGTGCATGGGACCGGGAATTGAGGGTTGTGAGAAAATCAGTGAAACTATTGCTAGTAAATCTCCGAACTTTTATTATCAACATGATCATACGGCTTGCATATCACAATAAAACATTCAAGTGGGATTTTCCTTACTCTCTCACACTTTAGCATTAGGACGTCATTTGCTTGTTGATTAGTTGCTCGAAATCGGGACGCCTTTGAGCTCTTGGCTTACTCAGGAAGATTGATAGAAGTGTGAAAGTGGAGATGGGCAATAGCTAACTTGGGTCCCATTGATGATTGTGGCAATGAAACTTACACGATACTTTCGCTCACATTGCTACTCCTGAAGAGTCCTTGGCAGAAGACTCGCCTAGAAAACACAACAACGTCGTCTCGCTTATGCCTTCAATATGTCAACACAAATTATTTGACTGATCTTAATCAAGAGAGGGGCTAATGCAATCTACATCATAAGAGGGTAGTTCTCGAAAATGATGAAAAGTGCGTAAACTCTTCTTTATCACATGATTATTCAAACGAAATTGTCGTATCACACAGCTTGCACAGTGTCGGTAATTATAGCTCATCTCGCAGCCTTGTAACCACATGAACAGGCCCTGCCACGGCACTTTTGATGTTTTATTGTAGTGTCAAACGTGGACCTCGAGGAGTTCAGCCCGACGCTCTCACATGCGATATAGGTCCTGAGGAAAATGAAGTGGAAAATTCCATATTTTAGGCTTTCTGGCGTTGCAGTTGCCAAGCATGCTTGCAGAACAATTAAACCTGGCTTCTTATCATGACTTACATCCTCAAACCTCTCGATTAGAAATCACTCCAGTCTAGTCTGACCTCCAAACGGAAACGTATTACATCTCTGGATTTATAGCAGAGAGAAATGGAGCCAAAAAGTAGGTGCAAAAAACATACAACAGCAGGTATTCGCTGGTGGTCACCCACCCAACTACTAATCTGCCGATCTGAGGCTTATGTATGGCAGAGCGGACGGGATGCCCAGTTTTCCTCAGTCTGTGGTCGTATGTGAAAGTATATTTTAATATTCTGTAATATACACCATGTAAAACAGTGACAAAAGACACATTCTAATCTCAGCCACTTTCTTCGCTGAAGAACTCGTCCGCAAACCAAACGCTCGCTTGAAATCGGGCAGGTACCACTCAGCCACAGTGCTCCATTCAATGTCGCACTCCTACAGCTCCAAATACATCTCACAATTAAACTTCGTCCATGGCTTTTGGTGCTCGCTTTCTATTCAGAATGAAAGCTCGAGTAGCTCTTGGAAGAGGCACAGCCTCAGTCGAGCGAATATGATCAATGGTCATTCCGGAAGCCAGAATATCCTGAAGATATTAGCCGAGATGTGAGCAATATGAGCCTGGTGGCTGATACCATATCAACGGCTGCTATCTGCTCGACTTTGCGCATCGTCATCCAGCGCTTACAGCCATTTGATGTCTCTTTTCTTCTGCTACGAGTATGTTTGGTTAAATCCAAGCCAAGAGAAAGTGCATTGTCCTTACGTAGAGTGCTATGCTTAGTGCCTACAGAGCAGCTCCAGCCTCCAACCTGCAGGCTGCAGCTTCTTGGCAATAAATCCGTCTCAGCACTGAGACTCCGTATACTAATTCGCACTCTGACACTTGTATGATTCGCTATCCATACGGAGTAATATGCTTGCTCGGGGTTGGGAGCTTCATCTAGCATAGGTGTCTAGCGTGGCACAGCACTCCCTTCCCTCTTCTTTATTTAAGGTTATCTAGGGTAATCTGATCGTGATATATCTACTCGCACTTGGAAACTTGTTAGAAACTCCTTTGTCTACCAGCACTCGGGAATCTGCCAGAATATCTCTGAACGTGGACAACAGAGCGCCATGACCGAATTATTGTCAGATTCTTTCCCTTCCTTATGGGTTCTCTCAAGCTTGATTGCCATTATCTATGCCATCTTTAGGCTCGCGCGCTTTGGATCTCGTGAAAAATATCTTCCTCCTGGCCCATCAACTTTCCCTATTGTTGGCAATGCTCATCTTGCCGTCGACAAAGATCTCTACAAAAGGTCAAATAACCTCTGCTTTGGAATAGCTGTGTCACTCTAGCTAATAATTGTAAGGTTCAAAGATTGGAGCGAGAAATATGGCGAGGTCTACTCTCTCAAGATTGGAAAAGGCCCAATGATCGTACTGAATAGCAGGCGCGCGGTTCATGAGCTGATTGTGAGTCTCGGCTTCTCGCAGTATATCTTCCAGATATACTCGTTGAGAAAACCCTGAAGAATTGAGAACTCGGAGCTAGCCTGGGAAACTTTTAACAGGTCGGTCGCCGAAACCAAACTTTGGGACTTTGCGTCGACGAGTAAAGTTCAAGACATTTCCACTCAGGAGACATTCTTAATCCCGACATACCCCACCTACTTCTGAATATAATCAAAAAGGAAACTAACAGCGAGATGCTGAGGAATAGGACAAAAGAAGTGCGATTTACTCTTTGAGACCACTAGATGCGCAATTTAAGGCCACTGCGAGGGATGATAACATAGCCAGTATGGATATGGATGCAGTGTGGAGGGCGCAACGTAAGATAACGTCTCGCTTCTTCGCGCCTGCAAAATTGGATGAAGACCTTGCAAAGATCTCCGAGGCAGAACGTACAGCGTTTATGCACGACCTCCTAATTGATCCTGAAGTCTTCAGGACGCATCTAAACCGAGCCACAGCTTCTTTCTCGTCTATTGCACTGTTTGGACAGCGTGCAACGTCCATGGACGACTTCTGGGCAACGGGCGCCTATGAGGCTATGGAGGCAGTCAATGCAGCTTTGAATCCAGGCTCGTATCCTCCAGTTGAGCAGTCCCATTCTGCGAATGGATACCCAAGTCATGGGGCGGCTGGACTGCACGCGCAGAGGCTGGCTGGAGTATACCGACTCGCATTTGGACCCAAGCCCGGGAGCGTGTTGAGGCTCGACGTAACCAGGGAGACAAGCGAGTGTCGCTTATGGACGATTTGCTTGACGATGAAAGCACCATAAAAGATCCCGCGTTCCAAGGAACGAAACTTGCCAACTTCGTCGGGGCCTTGATGCCGGCCGCCGCCGAGACCAGTGCCCTTACTATGCGAACCAGCTTCTTGTTCCTCGCCACACACCCGTGGGTTCAGGATAAGGCCCAGAAGGAGCTAGATGTCCTTTGCGGTGTAGAGAGAATGCCGAACTTTTCTGATTTCAAGGATCTGCAATATATAAACTGCATCATAAAGGAAGGCCTGCGGATACGTCCTGTGTAAAATGAAAGTTCTTCCAGGATGATTCTAAGCCCTAATGAACTTTCTGTAGCGTTCCCACAGGGTTCCCTCATCGCTACACCGAGGACAATTGGTACGATGGCATGCTTATTGTAAGTTGCAGGCAAACCTGCGTAATTCAAAATGTTTGCTGACCGCTATACCAGCCTAGAGACGCCACCGTCATGATTCCCGGATGGGCGCTCAGCCATTCCCAGTACGAAAATGCCGACGCCTACGACCCCGATCGCTACCTCAAACATCCAGGTTCGGCCACGGAATATGCAGCGAGCTCAGACTATCAAAATCGCGACCACTATGCCTACGGTGCCGGTCGACGCATCTGCGCTGGAATCCACTTGGCCGAGCGTGCGCAGTGGCGTATGCTAGCGCGCCTACTCTGGGCTTTCTGTATTGAGCACGCGCTTGATGCAAATGGAGAGAAGATACCGATCGACACGGAGACCTATAAGGAAAAGCTAATTACCGGTCTCAAGCCGTTCAAAGTTCGATTCACGCCGAGGAGTCAGGAGCATGTCCAAGTTATCGAGAAAGAGCTTGAGGCTGTAAGTAGCTTGCTGAAGAAGTGGGAGTAAGCACCATGCCTGGTACGCTTAATAGTGCTCGCTTACCAGCGTATATATTGAATCCCATTACCTGCTGCTGCTATGTGTTCGATATCCTGCAACAATTTCGATCAGATCTAGCATCCCGACACCCGCTCCGGCAAGGGGTCTTTTTTTTTTGTTTTTTTTTTTTTTGCGAAAAGTACAGGATTCAAGTGGTGCCAGAGAAGCTCCCCGTCAAGTATAATATAAAATCATTCAAATGATCAGATGATGAATGCTCTCATGAGAAGAGGAAACGATGCTGTTCTTAGATCCCCACGGCGAGCCCGTAGCGAGAAGGAAAGTCATGTTCGAATGGAATCGTGAACCCGATGGATGCAGTAATGGTTGTGAAGATGTCGACGATCGAAATGATGGTATCAAGAGCTGCGTCGTAGGTATTGTCGATGCTTGCCATCACGCCTGTAAGTATGATAGAGGCCTGAACAAGGCCCATGCTGAAGGCGAGACTGCCGACAGCTACGTCCACAGTATACCACGCATAATCGATACCGCCACTGACTCCAAAGCCGAGGTAACTTTAAAGAGCGCTCGCATTGCCTACAATGCTGGAGAACCATGCGATGAAGCTATATGAAATTTCCAGCTCCTCGTCGAAGCCTTGGTCCACAGGGAATAGATGGCTTGTCGAGGATAATTGGCGACTCATCTCTGACGTGATTTAGATTGGCAGATTTGGTCCTCGAAGCACACAGAGAAAATGAAATTGGTTTCTGAGCACATGTGGCCGTGGGTCGGTAGGTGCTCCCGTGTTCGTAGCGCTTGGACTTGCTCGAGTATCTAATGGCGACACCGTCACTATCGACGACGGCCTTGGCACACATTCACTGAGATCCAACAGCGAGAAGCTGTCCAGCAAGATATCGGAATTTGTCAGTCCGTCAAAATCACAATTTATGTCTAAGCCCTGTGCTCCGAAGTATACGTGGTCAGCAAAATGTTGTCCGCGCAGATATACATGACCACAAGAAAGACTCGACGAAAGGCTCACGAATCCCCCACGGCTGAAGTCCGCCGTGGTTTGAGTGATCATTACGTCTCGCTCTACGAAGGCGTTTTGTCCTGGCGGCCGAGGTTGCAGCATGATTGACTGGCCAACTCAAGACTGACCGAGTATGTAAATTGCTGAAAGGGTTGGGTTCGTGGAAGGTGGATAGATGAGCATTGAGCCTGGTGACAAGCAAATGCTTTATGTCCTTCCAGGCATATCCCTTGGCAGCGATACATCGCCCCCTCTTGAATGAAAGAGATATGGGCAGTAAATGCAAGCATCACCATGACGTACCCACTCTGAATCATCATGACTGGAAAGGGCTAGCAGGGCGGGAGGCAGAAACGCAAAGGTGACTGAACTAGAGCACCACTGTCTTTAGTTATTAACCACTTTAGTATCACCCTCCAGTACGGCCACACATATATCAGATAATCGCAGCCCTCTTCTCTGATCCCTTCTCCCCCTTTATCCATCAGCTGTAGAATCACTTCCCTGGCTATGATGAGACAATGTTCACAAACGAAAGCATGTTCTTTTGGAGCGAACCACCGGGAGAAATCCTTTCGGATTGTCATGATACTTGTGAAAGTTTAGGCCTGAGCCCCCGTCCCGTTTGAAATACGTTCTTCTCCTTCAACTCTCGTTGGTCGCTTATGCCCGTCAGCACGTCCAAATCTCACTTTGCGATCACAGTTAATGTGTTAATGGGCATGTTCTCGGGAACAGCTCTCTACATAAGTGTCGAGATGTTACCACAAAAAATGTCCTTCCGTAGCCTAGCGCCCACTCACACATGACGTACTATTGTCATTGGATAGTGAAGCCTCTCGAGTCTCGATTGTGACGGCTACTAGCTTCTTTTAGTCCCACCTAGCCATTTCTAAGAATATCAGTGCAGTTGTTGAGAAGACTGAACAAGGATGTGCAAAAGCTAGGCTTTGCTACGTCAGTCCTTAATGCGAAAGAACAGGTCATCATTCAGTCAAACAGTTGAGGGCGAAACTCCGGGGAGCTTGGGGCTAATTTCCGAGTTCAGACGCATCAAGAAGAAGGAACTTGATGACGTAACAGTAATCATGGTTCAGCCTTAGACACAGATTCTCGAGATTCGTGTCTAGCACGTTATACCGATAACGATATACCAGAGGGTGTGTGAACATGCCAATTCTCCTCAGTTATGGTCGCATGTGAGATTATGAGCATAGCTTCTATATATGAGATCAAGTTATAAGCCGAAAGACAAATAGATTGGAATAGAGAATTCTAACATGGCTTGAAAGCACCAGTGATCGTCTAGCTTATGGAATCATGCGGTTGCTGGGTGAGCCGTGTATTCACATTAAACAGTAACAAATGCCTTTTGAGAGGTGTCCCTAAGAGCAGGAAACAGGGCAACAAAATCGTCGATGTAAGCGAAACATTGCTTTTCCATTCCAAAGTTACCGGCGTACCCTGCTCCGCATTCATCTGATCTTGAACTCCATTGTACGACTCTTGAGGTCAGCTTCCTCGAGCTCGTTCACAGCCTCGCCATCCATTTTCCCATATATATAAGCTTCTCCGATGAACACGTACTGACCTTTCTCAGCTGTCTCGCGGAGTATGCATGGGACGGTACAGCCAAACAGTATGCAGACGATATCCGTCACTTTCGCTCGGGGTGGGCCAAGACCGAAGAGCCTCCCTTCCTTCTGTGACGCTCTTTCCCCGTTGGGAACTTCTGACCGGCTGCCAAGTTCCGAGTCGCTGTCACCCAAATCTTCAATGTCGGGCGTTCTGGGAACATGATCTGATAAACCTGTTCCGTCTCCAGGGTTCCTGCTCGGGTCTGCCTCGATGAACTTCCTATTCCAAGTTACGTTGCTGACTCGCCTGAGAAAATCAGTCACCATAGAGGTTTGTTTCTGATTCAAGAGTTCCTTGCAGTTGATGTGACCGTTGGAAGTATCCATAACCAGACACTGAAGACAAGCTCTGTGATACCAGCTCGGAGGATTTTGTCCGTCAGGTCCTCTGTCAGCCACAAGGGTACGCCATAGCTTATCAGGGGCTTCAACGACTTCTTCCACGTCATGGTTAACCCAACCGCCTTTCTTGAGACCTTTTTTGGGAATAACGCCGTCGGCAATGGGGTCAGATGACCATCGAAGTACCCCGATCTTGATGCCCTTCACGCACAGCAGAGGGTATGAATCATGTGGAGACTTGTTTCCACTGTTTGACCCCACGACCGTTTCGGAACGCACATTGTTTATCGTCGTTTCTCTGTGTGATGCCCTATAGCAACCATAGCCTGGAAGGCCAACAAAGCTATCTCCGTTCTTCCGACCACGAGCTTGTTTCTGGGAACCGTATTGTGAGTTGGTTACTTCTTGTATCCAGGAAGGTAATACCGGTTTCTCTGTCTGATCTACGAGAGCCCACTGTCTGCAAATTATGTCCAGCGATCTTGATGATGTGACCACCCAGTCAACAAATTCTGTATACACTTCGACAATACTCTTCTTGTAATCTGGGTAAGGGAATGGCGGGCCATCAGGCTTTACTGCTGTATTCACTCCACGGGGGTTTTCCCTCGAAATGTTCTGCAAGGCATAGATAGTGTCGCGTGCGTCGGCGCTATCGAATGTGGGAAGACTGCAAACGAGGGATTCTAAACTTCTTATCGGCTCCAAAATATGCCCTGAGGCATTTCTTCGAAAGATATTTGTGGTCTCATCAACGAGTACTTTAGCACCCAGAGGATGTAAGTCTCCAATGGCATTTGCATTGTGCTTGAATTCCTGCGAGCGAAAGAACAACTCTTTAATAGCATCAAAATGCATAACGAAGAAGCTGATAGCATCCTTGAAGTCGCGCCAGTGTACCTCCTTCTCCCCGCAGTGCACGACAGCGTCTCTTGCCAGTGCGATTTCTTGGATCACCCAGCGACGGGAGAACCAGCTTCTTTTCATTAATTCTGCCAAGTCGCTCCATTTTCGAGTGTTGTCCTCGTTTCCGACCAGGTCATCCTCCTCCTCGCTGTTTGCGATGCCACATATTGTGGGAATGAGAGACATAGCACGGTTGGAACTGGCATCGCCTACGCCCAACCAAATAATAACGCCGCCCGCCATTGTGTAGATCTGCGTCATCCGTGCGACCTGTATCTGCTTCTCCTCGTCGTTGTTCTGATTGATGCAGATGGCATCGATCCATATGAAGAACTCATCTTCCTTCTTGATCGGGCGCAAATGTAAAAGAGCGTTGTATAAATTGGGCTTCGCCATGTAACGTCGTTCTGGCTTTTTCAAGGTCGCCATCTGTGCCATCCCAACATCCTCCAGATGCTTCTGTTCATCTATATTTCGCAGATAGACCTCATTCTGGTATTCGTCGGAAGGAGAACCCCAGTGATATGAAAGTGCATCGTATTGATGCCTATGTTTGACCAAATCCTTGAAAGAGATAATGACAAGTGAGGCGATGATATCATCGTCAGGCGACTCTGCACGACATTGAATCTTGAGTAGTCTGATCTGGTCATGGGCTTTGATGTCCGCGTATTTGTAGTAAAGCTTTGCTGCTTTACTGAGACGGCTTTTGGTCGATGTTTTGGAGCCGGACGTTGGTGGCGTCGGGCCAATCTTGACACCAACTGGAGCTCGTCGGATAGCCGTTGGCTGAGCGCCTCGACGACGTCCAAGTGTAGATGGGTACCCTTCATTCTGCTGGACTGGCATTTTTGCAGTATCTTGAACCGGCTTGGATGAGCTTGTTGGACTGGTGGGAGGCTGAACAGTGTCGATGAGGTTGTCCACTCCATTCCGTAGCCCGGAACTCCCCTGATTGTTGAAGTTGAAGCTTGTGGTTCTATTTGATCTGGGACTTGAGGCTTGGGTTTCCGATGTCGATTGCACTGGGCTGATATCTTTCCCGGGTTTGTTGCGCATTGCCACGGTGGTCGGTGAAAGAGGAGGGCTTCCGTAACCTGCGTTTGCCTTGTCGTTGATCAAGTACTGATCTTTTTGTTTGTCCTCGGCACCATTTTCTAACGGGTCATAGGTTTCTTTGTATTGATGTAGAAAATCATCTTCGGAATTTTGGAGAAAGTCGTCGTCAACATGCGCCGGAAGTGTCATGGCGAAGGTTGGAATGCAAGATATTTCCGGTCACCGAGCTTCGGTGGCAGAGCAAGTAGCAGAGGTTTCTACAGTGGAACCTATACAGCTTCGCGTTCGCAACCAGGAAATTAGAATGCCTTAATAGGTGCCAATTTTCAATCCTCGTCCATACCTCATTTCAATTCTCAGCCACCTGAGCGGGCTGATACTGGCGACTTCCAATCAAGCTCAAGGTTATCCACGAGAAAGCCCTGTCCAGTGCCTTGATCACGCCCGATAAGGTGTGAATGTTTTATGTGCTAGATCAAATTTCCCTTTGCAAGGGAGCCAGAAAGCCACCGGGCGCAGCATTGAGCTGCAGGAGGGTTGCAGTCCGCTTCGAGAGCCCTATCCCAGGTAGCATACACGCGGGATCTCGTCCACATTCGGATTATCCTGCATAGACGTGAGCGAATGTTATAGGGTCAGGATGAGTGCAGCAAAAGCAAAAATAGGCAGTGCAGGTAAATCACCGCTATCATATTGAGGATGGACCGTCGGGCTTGTGGAAACTGAAATATTTATCAGTCTGCCAATACTTTCCGTCCTGATTCTAGTCACCGAAATTTGCAAATACAAACTGACTTGAGCACTCCAATATTAGATGCTCTGGGCATATGGATCCTCTCAGTATCTCAGCTGGCATAGTCGCTCTTCTACAAGCAGCTAATGCAGTAATATTGGTGTGCTATGATTTTCGAGCTGCCATCGATGAGGCTCCCTGGTCCCTCACGCGCACGCTGGATGGGATCAAAGAACTACGCGATGTCCTCGAAACTATCGAGCGAGTTGTAGACCGACCAAAGTACCCTGCTTCTCATAATGCCGAGAAATCACCAGCTCTGTCACTTCTCCAGACTTCAGAAAACAGCCCAGTTTCCAATTGTCTTCACGAATTGAAATGCCTGCAAGATATCATAGACTGCTCACACCGCTCAGACCGTAGTGGCTCAAGAATGCAAGCCTTGAAGTCAGCAATAACATGGCGATTGAGAGATCACGATGTCACTTTGCGCCTAGACAGGATCGAAAGGTGCAAAAGTACGCTGAAACTTGCTTTAACCGCTGACGAAATGTAAGTACTTGCACTATTATTTGCCGGAGTAAAATGAGGCTCACTTCTCCAGCACCCTGCTCAATGACATTCGTGCAATGACGGCAGATTTGCAAAAAGAAGCGGCACATATTGATCACAATGTAGCGAGCCTCTGCTCAGGCATTCGCTTACGAGATAGAGGTTCGTCGTATTTCCCATCCGCGTTACCTGGCTTTTGCAGCACTTAAGTCAATAGCTGATGACCCTAGACAAGAAGGACCGCAACATTCTACAGTGGCTCTCTCCGGTAGACCCCAGTGAAAGCCATAGAGCAACTACCGACTTGTATCAAGAGGGTACAAGTGGCTGGATCGTCCAATGTGGAGAATTCTGTGACTGGTTCAGAGCATCAGGTGGTGTTTTGTGGTTGAGTGGATTCCGTAAGTCTTTCACACGCAAAATTCCGCCCACTTCGGCTAACGAATATGGATGATATAGCTGGTGCGGGGAAAACTGTCATATTGTAAGTTACCTCTTGACAAGTAAAATGCCAATTTTGTAGAACATGATGAGCCTGACATAAATTCGCAGCTCAAGAGTCGTGACGTACTTGAACCGAACTCTCGATGAGTTTGGGGACGGTGGTCAAGTAGCATATTTCTATTGCAACTTCAGAAAGCCTGAGTCCCAGAAGTCTCTGAATGTCATAGGATCGCTTGTCGCCCAGCTTTGCTGCCAGTCTGGCAAATTCCCAAAAGACCTTGTTTGCGCATTCGATTTGAAGCGCGACAGTTGCGGGCGCAGGCAGCGACCAGACTTCAAGGTCCTAAGGCAGGCATTGCAGTTCTTTGCAGAGAGAAGCAAAACCATTCTGCTGATTGACGCTCTTGACGAATGTGAAGAGAGAGAAAGCCTACTGGACTTCATTCAAATGGTTGCTAATGACACCGAGAATATCAGTATCCTAGTGACCAGCCGAAATGAGGCTGACATACATAAAAAATTGATCTCCTGTCACCGGGTGCGGCTGGAATATCACCTGAAGGACATGGACCATGACGTGGCATCTTATGTTGAAAACAGACTGAACTTCGATCACAACCTTGGGTGGATTGACGCGGCTCTGAAAGAAGAGATTCAGAGGAACATGAAAATAAGATCAAAGGGCATGTAAGTGCTGATGCAGTCTCACAAGTGGCCAATCACCGATGCTAACGCACACAGGTTTCGATGGGCTCAATGCCAAATGGACTCAATGAGTAGCCTTCGCACTGTCAAAGCAATTAGGACTGCCTTGAAAGAACTCCCTCGAGGGTTAGATGAGACATATCGACGAATACTGGAAATGATTCCGGTGCACAGTGCCGGAATTACACGAAGGATTCTGCTGTGGTTAGCGTTTACCATTACCCCACTGACGCTGGACGAACTCCATACAGCGATTGCTGTTGACGCAGATCTGGATTATTTGGACGTAGAATCACAACTACGAACCCCCGAGGACATTCTCAGCCTATGTGGTAGCCTCGTTTCTGTTTCAGTTGAAGGGATCATCGGCCTAGCGCACCTTTCCGTCAAGGACTTCCTCCTTTCAGCAGAGACTAAGTTGCAGCCTTCGATTTCTAATTTCGCAGTGACAGCTTGCGAAGCAAATCATGAGCTTGCTTTTAGCTGTATAAGTTACATGATGTTCACCGAATTCAATAAAGGCCCGTCAACAACTTCCGAAGCCTTCGTGGCTAGGTGCGCGAACCATCGTTTCCTCAAGCATGCCGCCGTTGCGTGGCCTTATTATCTCCGAGCCTCAAATCCAACTTCTCAACTGAGACGTCTAGTTACAAGCTTCTTCAGCCCTGAAATGCGCGCCAACTTCATGTCGTGGGTACAGGTGCTGAATGCGAACACCGACACTCAGTGGGATTTTTATCCTCGCCATGCAACACCCCTCTACTACGCATCATCATTTGGCATGACCGAGTCTGTCAAAAGCTTCATAGAAGCTGGAGATGATTTAGATGAGCCTGGCAGTCGGTATGGAGGAACAGCACTCCATGGTGCGGTCCTCCGTAATCATATCGGCGTGATAAACTTGCTTCTCAGCGCGGGTGCAGATCCAAATCATTCTGATTTCAATGGTGTAGCACCCCTGCATACTGCAGCATTATATGAATACACAACAGTGATGTCACTTCTATTGGGTTCCGGAGCGTCCAAGCAAAACCTTGATAATGCTGGAGAAAGCGCGCAAGACTGGGCCGTGAAGGCAGGAAGGCAGGAATCCGTTGAGTTGCTTCTCGGAATTATTCAAACACCAAAAGCATGTAACGTCTCCGATCCAGGACATGAAGGAGTCTGGGTACCCAGTGAGACGTATTATCCTTATCTCCGTAGTAGTCCCTGAAGAACCTATATCCTTGTGTTCTCACCCTGCAACGATACGCCATGACTCAGAGTAATAAGCATAGAGTGCCTTCATAATAATCATTCCCCCTTCTAAGATCAACTATTTCCCATCAATGCCAAATTAGGCTCTGAGTTGATCCATGCTCATTGCTTCGTCGTAACAACCGTAATCTCCCCTTGGTGTCTGCGACCTCAGATCCGAGAGCAATTCCGAGCCACAACAGCCCCAAAATCTTGATAGGAGCCCATCAACTCATACTCCACTGCAAATTCCGGTCAATTTGCCAGGTCTACTCTCTCTCATACTCTGGATATGATGTAAGGGTAGTTTTCGTTCCAGAAAACTTTGGAAGAAAGGGCAGGTGACGTGCCATATCTTCCCGAAAATTTTCTGGACTTGAAGTACTTCGGCGCTGGGAAACTATCAGCAAAGCTCGTGAAGAGTAAAAAGAAGATCAAATGGACTGAGCAGGCTGGGGGAGTGCATGATCAAGCACATCACTTCGAGCCTCTTCTGTATAATACAGAGGTCTCTTGCTGCAGACCATCGTGTGAGCATTTCGCGGCTCCGATCTTTACCACATCTGAAGCGGGCTAGGCTATCTATCCCGATCTAATTGTATGAGCAGCCTGGATGGCTGCACTTGTACGATGTCTGACCAGTCATTGTTAAGCAAAGTTCCTGCCAAGGCTCCAAAATAGAATCCTGCGAGCACTGCAGCAATTGCGGCAGGACAAGAAGAGGTATGGCTTGCATAAGGAAAAATGGCCTCGAACAAGATACAACAAGTAGCAAAAGAAAGCCTTGAATCCTCTGACCAATGTGGGGGCCTTGCCTGACTTTGTGGTAGTAAGGCTCGATCGCGCTACACAGCCCGAGTCTCACGTCGCCCCAAAAATGGCTGTTTCTCAGCCGTCTTCATTTTGAAAGATATTCAGACGGATTACAAAGATATATAAGAGGGCGAGCATCAGGTTATATGCCTTGGAAAATTATCATCTTTCTGGCACGCGTGAAAAACTGCCGAATCTTTTCTCGCCGCATAGTTCGGAGGTTACTCCGCCTTATAGCCACGGCAGAACTCTGCGAAACAATGAATTGTTGGCCAGCCCGTTCTCTGAAATGGCGGCTACATGACTCCGTGAGGAGCCCTCATGAGTCGCACTATGGCCCAAAATCTGTTCTAGCCCAAGATCCGTTGAAGCCGCCCGAAGCCTTGAGAGCTGAAAGCCACCAACGCCACGTCGCAGCAACGTTCGCCAATAGAAGCTGTCTGCTGCCAAAGCGTGCAGGTATGATATCGAAGAACGGCGGGAATAACGAACTTGTGATAGGTGAAGGACAAGTAGCTCATTCTGCTGTGCAACGAGCACGCTCACTGTCAAGAAGGATCCGAGTTCTGTCTGCGGCCAGCAGGCAGCGATTTGATGCCTGCCATAAGAAGTGCAAATCGACCTACTCCCAGAATCGATCCTTACGATACTCCAGGAATGGAACACCAACTTCCCATAACGCTTCATGGTTATCATTCGATAGGCCTGTAAATGGTCCCAGGATTAATGGATGGCGAAGCAGATCCAAATGACTGTGTAGGGGCAAGTCGCAGCCTTGCTGTCAATCTTGGAGGGCTCTGGGCTTCAAAGATACTGGTTTGGAAGCTTTAACCGTAAGAGCGCTAATTGATAACTCTAGTGCTTGAAGATGCAACACATTCGCGTGAGAATCGGAGAGGCCTGAAGAAGTTGAATTCCGAAAAGTCTTGATGGTTCCGCAGTAATTCCGCCTGGGACAGTCTCCGGTGGTATATTTATTTATGTCAACTACTCCCTGCCTCATTGAGGCTCACTGGCTGTTGGCTGGTCCTCATTATTTCATTCCCATGCATTCACAATGGTCGATGGTTCGGGCTTGGTAGTCCTGCATGCCTCCCAATGCTTGCGCAGCTCGATTTCGTCTTGTACCCTCCGTGCCTTCAAAAGTCCTTGGTACCAGAGCTTAAGTGCCCGAACACAAGCCTCCTTCTGGTACTTGTCCAAATCCGGCCATCCATGCTCACGGTAGATCTTACGCATGCTCTGGGAAGTATGGGTTTTAGTCAACTCGTCGCAACTCAGCATGGACAGGGGCAGGGCACACAAAAGTGATGAATTGAAGGCATGTTAAGTCACATCTACTTCCTCGAAGTAGTAAGAGGAGGGCGCAGCTTCAAGCGCACCGAAAAAGGGGTCAACCGAGCCATACGAGAGGACATCCGGTGGGAGCGTTACAACAGTCATCTGAAGATACTGTTCCCTCCACTGCTCCAACCATTCTCTCAACGAAACTGTCTCTGGATCGCACTCGCGATCACGCCAGCTACGTGCATCTTCCGACACATATGTCGGTGGATAGTCAAAGCGGCCACCAACACAGTGACGGGAGATGTTGCCATCTGTCGTATCCGGCATGTAATGAGACCCTTCAAGATCGGTACCTGCTGTCAGCTGGATCACCCATGCAGGCCATTGCTTGTCTGCTGCATCAAACATCCAACCAGGCTTCTCGCGTGCAATTGGTGACACGATCACTTGCCGGTAATCGCACGCCATTGCTACGATCATGATCCAAGGCTTATCCCCTGAAAGGTACGGTAGATGTCGTAGCAGCTCAACGACTTCAGATGTCTTGTGAATGCCGTGGACTGCGAGACTTGCTAGTGTGATCTCCGACCATCCTTCTGCTGGCGCGACGTGGACGGTCGAGGTGATTACATGTGGGAGAAACTCGTAGAAAGAGACAAGATCGGCTACAATCTCGTTGCGGTTGTAGTAGGCGATTCTGTGCTTTAGTCGAGGATCTGGGCGCAATACGGGCGCTGGGAATGGCATCGTCCTTTCATGGGGTGAAGACACAAAGCTCGACAAACGGCTGCAAAGACCGAAGCTGCTCAGACTGATCGATTGGCTGAATTGACGGATACCTTAAATGCTAACAATGAGGAGGCTGGGGTACTATACTTCACCCCATTGAAGCAAGCAAGCATTCCTCGCTACCTACCTTAATCACAGTCACGGAAGAGCCACCACGTGCTGTGTGGCACTAACCTAGGCTGGCCAGAGCTTACATAAGAAACTCACCTCTCATTAGTGACCGCACCTTGCAACTGCATACCTAGAATAACAGAGCTCACGACTCTGCGTCCCAACCCCTCCTTCCTGCAACAATTACCTACTCAGAATTTCTCATCGAAATCTCCCAAATCTCCCAAATCTCCCAAAGCTTCCGAACATTCCCAACCTACCACACCTTACACATCCTCCTCAGATCTCCATGGATATATCTCGTGCTATCGAAGTCCCTATTCTTGGAAAGTTATTCAGAATTTTCGGAATCAGCTTTGCACGGCATGCTTGTCAAGGCACAGCCAGCACGTCTCATATTGACTCGCCCATCAAGAAACTTCCACCTGAGCTCATTCTTCTCATAGTAGACTATGTGCCAGTGGTATCAGGAGCAAGCTTAAGCTTAACCTGTCACTCCTTCTACTCAAGCCTAAAAAGACGGTGTCTATATTCTCTCAAACAGGCTGGAGATCCGGCCATACTCGAATTTCTTGACTGCCTCGAACGAGATCTTCCAACTCACGTCGTCTGTCCAAGTTGCGTCCAACTGCATGCAATCTCAGCCGCCGAAAAGTACCACCCGTTATTGCAAGCTGCTTCCACCAGTCGACATGAATTAGCATGCTGGCACAGGGACTGGACCAGCGAGCTTAACAGGGGGACGTATGCCGAGTTTTCGTCAATTGTTTTCCATATGGCAATGAAATCTTACAGGCATTCCCATCAAACCACACAGCTTCTCAGACTACTTAGCTGTGGAAGACAAAAATTTGATAACTGGGGTTTCGTAGATCGCCGTACAGCTGAAGCTCGAATTCAGGATGGGTCGCTCTTATTGCGTGAGCAAAGAGTCCTTATGGTGCCGTCGTCCGAAGAGATCCCTTTGCCGTGGTGTGGCGGTATTGATATCTGCCCTCACATACAGTTTTTAACAATGCCAAGTTTGCACATATATGGTATCCAGGTTCCACGCGCAAGTCAGATCGAGAATTTTGAGAATAGACAAGGCCTCATGTGCTGTAATCATTGTCACACCGAGTTCCGAATCGATTTCAAGAGCTACGGCAAGGCGGGCAACGCCATGTTTCTGACAAGATGGATGGATATCGGCGAGGGTCAAAATTTCAACGACTACAAGTTTACGAATCGATTCGGCAGTGTCAAGGAGATATCATGGAGCGAAGTTGCTTTTCGACGAGGCTCGATCTGTGCTTCTTTTGAGCAGCAACCCTCGGAAGCGTTCAAATTCGATTCGCTTTTATCACATCAGGATGAAAATAATTTGTGCGAGAGGAATCCTTGGCCGTGGCCAGAAGGAAGAACAGTTTCATTCAGTGGCGTCAAACAATACTACGTGGTACAGGATGGCAGGTTCAACTTCTTACCCAGCGAGGAAGATGCGATTTGACGAGGACTGCACTCTCTTTGAAAATGACATCAGCTACAATTTTCCCTGCTCCTTCCTCATACTGTGATGTTGTGCACTAACTGATGGTACGTGCGCCTGGTTATGTTGTCGTTCTTCTCGTTCTTCTTCTTTCTTTTTGTTCTGCACACGCAACGATGACTTCGTTTGTTGAGATTTGCGTTCTCGTAACCGCCTTCATTGGCACCGTCTACACCCTTGGCCACATCTTCACCTGGGTTGCGCTCAACACCTCAATTGGTAAGCGTATCCGACCACCCGCTCCAACTCCAGGTCAACCTTCTGCGAATCTTGCCGATTGGCAGAGACTCATGGAGGCGAGGCTGAGGACGATGAAGCAGATCCTCCAGGAGGATAGGCGCCAGCGCGCCAACCCTCCTGAGATGGAGGTCGTAGCACAGATACGACCTCGTTATAGAACCCGGGCTAACAGTGCTGCAGCAGGGCCCCGGGAGCCGACCCAGTAAAGGGCTCCTGACCTTGATGACCGAAGATTCGCGAGAGGTCGGCTGGCAAAGTCGAACTCCCACCTGTCCGTGGTGCCGGCTACGAACCTTCAGCTTCGTCTGGAGAGCTAACGTGAGTCGCACTACACAGGCTTGTTATTCCCTCTCGATCACATCCGTTGAACGCTGATGTCACTAGGATACTATCGTCAGCCGCGGATTTGCCCGTAACGTGCCTACCTACATCCTCTGTCGGTGCGCATAGAACGGTAGTGCCACCCGCACACATGGCGTCTGCTGACTCTTCAGAAGCAATTTTTTTGATCCCTATGCTCTGCCTCGAAGCCCAGGTGCCATCCCTCCGTCTATATCCATCGGACCTTTGAGCTGTGTTTGGGGAGAGCCTTTGGGAATGGGGTCGGTCTTGGGATCGTCTAGGGGCTCTGCGGTTCGTCTGAGGTTAAGTTGGGACCATTCAAGTGGCAGGGCACTATCGGGGACACCGGGAATATCAGAACAATAGGTAGAAACTGACAGTTGCGAGTTGCGACTTCTCGAAAGATATAAAATCAGCGAAAGGGAGTTCGGTGACCTGTATATATTGGGAATTCCAATTCAATAAGAGCCCAGTGACGCCCGGTTCCAGCCCAATACCGCAGAGTACTTGCACGCCGTCATACTACCATATGAGGAGATCTTGTCCAGTACACTACCTGCTCGCTTTGCCATCAAAGATGGCATTCCATTGCAGTCGGAGTGAAAATTGAAGGTGTGGCAACTGGTGTCGATAATCAAAAGCTAACATTGTTGGATGAGATGAAATGTGACGCCGCTAATGGGTCTTCCTCAAGTGCAGGGTAAATCTAGCATCGTTGCCAGAACTCAGCTCACCCTACCTTTAGGCTCTGGCGCAGTAAACGATAGACATCGGATCAATGTTACATCCATACTCGACAACGCCTCCGGCATCAGTGGGGTCTAGACTGTTCTCATGGCCCCATCAGAAGAGCTGACATTTCTTCAATAAGGCTGCGAGCATTTCATCGACGTGAAAAAAAGTTTAGTCTAAACTGCGAGAGTTCTCTGCAGTACACGGCTCGAAGTGACAGCTCTTGTCCCCATGGATTCTTTTTTCCGCATCTTGACAAAAGTTGGGGGTCTGTGGAAAACTATTGAATCAAAAGTCTAGTACAACACCGCAGGATGCTTCCACGCCGTTGCGCCACCATCTATCAGGAGATCCTGTCCAGTATACCACCCACTCGCTCTGCTATTACAGAGCCACAACATTGCACCTTTGAGCTCCTCCGGTAATCCAATGCGCCCGAACAAGGTTTCCTTCTCAAATTGACTGACCAGAGTCGGCTGCTCCATTTGCAGTCCCCTCATCATGTCAGTCATCATATATCCTGGCGACAAGCTATTCACGCGAATACCATACTGGAATAGCTCCATAGTAAGCGGCTTCACCAAGCCCTTGATAGCTGCCTTGGAAGCGGTGTAACAACTAATTTGTTGTGCGGTTGAGGTGATATATGTTGCAATGGAGGCTATGAAAATGATGCTGCCGGTCGTAGGCTCGGTTGCTTTGCCCTCGCCATTGGTGGCAGTGTATCTCTCCGCCATACTCTTTGCACAAGCCTGTGCAACGAGAAAGCTTCCGGTGAAGTTTACCGCAAAGGTGCGGCTGATATTGGCGTCCGAGGTAGTGAGGAATGGCTCATTGGTCACCATGCCAGCGGCGTTGACATTGATGTCGATAGATCCAAAGCTGGCTTTGATCTGATCTATGGCATGATACACTTGCTTACGATTTGTGATGTCGACTTTGTAGTATTCGATTTTGATATTGTGTGAAGATCTGAGAGCATAGAGGGCGGGCGAGGGCTCTGGGAGGATGTCTAGAACAGCAATATTGCATTTCGCTGCAGCAAGTGCTTCTGCAAAGCTCAGGCCGAGACCTCGAGCGGCGCCAGTGATGACTGCGGTCTTGATTTCTAGGGTGGACTGCATCGGACTGACGGACGTACGGAGTGAAAAGATAACTTCGGTCTCAATTCTGGGAGACTTAAGGCAACTTACCGACGGCATTGTTAATGTGTTTATAGTTATATTTGACGAGGACAGCAGATGCCTTTCCCAAATTCCCGCGCCACCAAAGTATCCGACACTGTACTGAGGTCAGAAGCGTTTCTGGTGCGGATTCTCCAATTACCCTTTTTGCAGTTCAAGCAACCTCCCGTTCGGCTAGCCTCAGCGCCTCGCTACCCCACACCATTCGAATTTGGGCTTTCCCCATGATCAGA
This sequence comes from Cadophora malorum, assembly GCA_017365405.1. Taxonomy (NCBI): domain Eukaryota; kingdom Fungi; phylum Ascomycota; class Leotiomycetes; order Helotiales; family Ploettnerulaceae; genus Cadophora; species Cadophora malorum. The sequence goes on along the minus strand of JAFJYH010000137.1, from coordinate 88,953 downwards.
CTATTATTGACTTAGGCATTTATCGCGGTTCAAGTCCTGACCGTGAGACTCAGCGAGCCTGGGGATTTTCTGTAGCTCATCCAAAGCTCCACATTTTCGAGTTTCATTGTTTTGTTTTAAAATGGTCAAATCCCGAAGACAACTCGAATCGAGCTTTGCACATTTCCATCTATAGCTCCAAAATCAGAACGCCGCATTTTCATTACAAAGTGTTTACACCCATTTTCAAGTTCCTGCGAGCCTCTTGAGAATGTCGGGCCCTACTCATACTCACATCGTCGTGGGCACTGGCTCTGCGGGATGTGTCGTCACCGCCCGAATCGCTGAGGACCCCGATAACCGAGTATTGCTCATTGAGGCCGGCCCAGATTGTGATGCTCTTGAAGACAGTCTCTCACAAATTCGAGAGTCACGGCGAGTCCCAATGCAAGGTCAATCCGAGTTCTTTGACCCAAAGATTGATTGGAACTTGCAAGTGCACATGCCAAGAGATGGAGCATTAATTCCCATGCGTGTACCACAAGCCAAGCTTATAGGAGGAGGAAGTAGCATCAATGGTGGAACTGCTCTCAGAAGCACGAGAAACGATTCCAGAGAATGGGTAGAGTTGGGGAATGATGCATGGGATTTTGCATCGGTCCATGAAGTTTATCAATCATTGGAACACGACCATATTAGAGGCACGAGGGAGCCTCATCCAATCGAACGTGCGGTTTCAACCGAACTTGGAGGCATTCAGATGGCTTTTCTCAAAGGGGCAGTTGAAATTGGATTCAAGGAAGTCATTGACTTGAATGAGACAGGCACCGAGGGAGCTGGTCCTTCACCAGTTTGCAGAGTCGCAGATCAGAGAGTCAGTGCCGCGGACACCTTCATATACCCTCGCCGACATTGGAAGACCCTGATTATGATGACGGGCGTCATCATGGACCGAATCGTCTTCTCCGACAACAAGAAAGCTACAGGAGTCATACTTGGCGATGGGAGAAAAATCGACGCCTCGGTCGAAGTCATCCTTTCTGCTGGCGCTATTCTCTCGCCTGCCATTCTCCAGCGATCTGACATTGGACCAGAAGAACTACTTCGTTAACACGATATCTCCGCTGTAGTACATGTTCCTGTTGGACAGAACCTCTCCGATCATCCCTGCATTCCCTTGGTCTCGAAGCCACGACTAGGGTCGTACGCTGATAACGACTACTCTCTACAGTGTCAAGCACGCTGGACATCATCGATGCATCCTGATGCTATCGACCATCAGCTTGTATGCTTCAGTTAGTTGTATGCTCACGGTCAAGATCCAAAGATGCCACCACAACGAACCCTCTCAGGAGCAGCGACTGGCCATTTGCTGGCATCGGGTGCAATCTCAACAAGCCGACTTTTCCTGGTACCACTTTGATAGAGTCTCGGGATCCGAACATACTGCCCAAGGTCACGCTGGACTACCTTGGTACTGCGGCAGATAGGGCATCGGCACGCGAGTGTGTACGTAAAGGTTACGGCTTGATACAATCCGCGGCCATGCAGTCAGTACTTGAAGCGCCATTTGGTCTTGAAGATTCTATCATTGCTTCAGGTGATGAGCTGGACAAGTTCTGCCGTGCTGATATCACATCGAATTATCACCTTTCGTCATCGTGTCGCATGGCCACTCGGGATAAGGGAGGAGTTGTGGACCAAAGTGGTCGCGTCTATGGCACTACTGGGCTTAGAGTCTGTGATGCGAGCATCATTCCTACCATTCCACCGAGCAACAATATGTGGACAACTATGATGTTTGCTGAGCGGATTGGGAGAAGTGTGAGAGATAGGCAGGATGTAGGGCAGTCCAGTAGCAAGCTGTGATGGGGTGTAATGTAGACGATAGAAACGAATGGTCACAATGTCAAATACTTCGAGTAGTATGGAGCGGTACGGAACACTATAGCGTAAAAGGTGTACATACAGATCAAAACTTTATTTAGCGGCTGTACAGCTCTTTTGGTCTGATAATCAAGCCAATTGGTGGTGTCCAATATGAAGTGGGGTATGTGAGCCTGTTCCACCCTGAAGGAACGCCTCGCTTAACATTTACCTTGCATCTCCTCACTTCAAAAATCTCGGTACTACTTCAACATGGTTGCCAGCCGAAAGTTATGTTGTAATAAACTTGATTGAAGTATACTCAGCACTTATAATCAAATGTGTTCTTGTATCTATGATAGCTCCGAATAATCGGTGAGGCGTTCAAAGCATGGGATAGTTTTGGGCGTAAGATCAAAACAGATGTCTGGCCATGAAGTCTCGTACTCATGTCTTCCACTCCAAGCCGACAGAAGCCGGCTACAGTTCGTCTAGCTCCGGTGAATACACAATGCCTGCCTGCTTGCGTGCCTGATCCATCCAAGCAAGTACTCTGAGACTCTCCTCTGCACCTAGAACTTCACCCTTCCCTTCCTGCGCTCCCAAAATAATGACCCCACCAAGGCCACTCAACTCGGTACTTCAGCGGCATCCTTTCTCTTCGTCTTCCTCTGGTTCTTTACCATGTTCAACATCGTTCCATGCTGGATTTACGGAACTGAGATCTGGCCTCAGGAGGTTCGTGTCAAGGGATACTCTTTCACGATTCTTGGTGGGGCAATTGGCTTTGGTATGACGACCTTCGTCTTTCCAATCTTGCTACAGCCTCTTGGATGGGCCACCTTCGTATTCTTCGGTGCCCTCAACATCGTGGCCTCGCCAATCATCTACTTCTTCTACCCAGAGACAGCAAATAGATCGCTCGAGGAGATGAACTTGATCTTCACATCTGATAGCTGGTTGGTCAGCGAGAACATGAAAGAGTACGACCGCCATATCGCAGCTGCTGGAGGAAATATTGCCGTCGCTGCTCGTGCTTTGCTTGATGGGGTCGATGGCGAAACTCATCTCGACCCCCGTAGCATCATTGCTAGAGAGGAAGAAGGCGAAATGTCTACTGTACTAAACATGAATTGAGATTCAGTCTATCTGCGAGTCCCACAAACTTGTATGTAGATATGGCTGGAAATAAGCCCGATGCGATCAAAACATGCGATGGCAGCGAGTCGTACCCGAGTTGCCCCGAGCAAAGTATCTCAAACGGCTTTTATCAAGATCTTTGTAATTATACGAACGAAAACGCGACTTTCCAACTCTTCCGTTGTCTAAAGAAAAGGCGCGAGGCAAGACAAGTAAGGGAAGATTGAGTTGTCAACAAGTAACCGAAATCTACCCCTGCCCCTCACGGCGTTTCCTCCCACACCAAGCGAGCGATGGTAGATCATATCATAATACCAAATCACTCAACATTGCAGAATACAAACTCGCACAGTAACTCTGGTAGGAAATGTTCAAGTATATCTCTGATGCTCAGACACATTTACTGTTGCCGACTTCTTTTTATCCATCCAAGGAGTGCACGGCTCGCTGCCCTGAAGAACCGGCGTATCTCGATACACAGGCTCAGTCTCCTTGAATACAGATGCCCGTTTTCTTCTGCAATAAAACCTGTTTGTGTCAAGTGATCAGCAAGGCGGATCTGGAATGATTGAATAGAACGCATGATAACTTACACAAGCCCTGCCATCGTAAGAAGCAGTACTGGTGCCCCGACACCAACGCTCACACCAATGATGATCTTGTTGCTCACTCCACTTGTCTCTCCTGTAATGAGATCGTCGTCATGACCTAGATTCTTTGTGCCAGTTGCTTTGGGAACGTAGGACACGGGACTACCACTGATGGCTTCTATCTTTTTCGCATTTGTGTTGAACGCAATGGCATTCACAACGAGGGTATTCTCACTTGTGAACTGTGGCTCAACGCCAGAGGTGACAGTAGCTGTCAGAACCGTGGTCTTTGTATATCTGGACGTCGTCCGAAGTGATGCAGGGCAATTGATCAATCCCGTAGAGTTGCACTTGGTAGCCGTATAAGTGATTTCGGTAGTTGATGTCGTCGTCTCGAGATCTTGGCGTGCTTTGACAGGCGGCGTTACTAAAGCTACTTGAGCTATTGAGGTCTTTTGAATAGCGCATGCTTCGGTGAGCGTGGTGTAGAAAATTGGAACTTCGGCCTCGATCTCGGTGCCCCAAGAGTAGTTTCCAATCTCTAGCCTGGCACCAGCATCTGCACCAAGAGCCATGGTATACTCTTCGACAACGTTTAGCTCACATTTGTTAGTGTCCGTTGCTGGGGCGGCAATAATGCTGGTCTTGAATTGAGCAATGTCGAGCCATACTCCACTTTCAATGCCTGCTGTAGCATCAAACAAATCCATAAGTGATTCGTCGATTGCATCTGGTGTCGAGACAACAAGTCCAGCTTTGAGGCCAATGCGGAGAATTCCTGTAAGGACTACACCAGCACTTTGCACGGTCACAGGGAGAAACTCAAAGCTTCCCCCGTTACTAGTAAGGTTGGTTAGGCCATCTTCTAAACACAACAAAATGTACAAATAAGGATGTACTCACTAAGTGATTTCTGATACGTTCCGTCCGAATATCGGAATTTTGATCTTGATGCCATCGTTCAAATGAATGTGGAATCCACTACTGATATCAATTTCACCCATGACATCCAAAATGAGGTCAACAGTAATCACAGTTCCTATCAATAGATCATCACCAATATTGAAGCCTACCACGCTCTTAGAGGTGTAGAGATTAAGAGTATACGTTGCGCCGGCAGCCAATATAGTATCAATCCCCATGTATAGCTCCATCTTGTCAAATCGAAATTGAAGTTCGGTATCCGGGATGTCAGGGACTTCGATGTCAAACTCAAGATCGATTGGTGGGAAATCATAGTCCACAATGTCATCCAAACTTTCTGGGACTTGGAGATCCCTCAGATATCTTATGACAGCTGAGGAGAAGTTCCCAAACTCGTCCTTGGTATTGGAGACGAAGGTGTCGACTGCCTGAGTGAGGTTTCCATTGACATTTAGCTGCGCCATAACGTCGCCCTTGATGTAGCATGTCGTACAGACGATCTCAACTCCGGCGTTCAAGGTTGTATCGCCGCTCTCTGTGGGGATAGATCTGAGGTAGTGTCAGTAGGTGTAATGTCATTCGGAGATCCGGTCTTCCGCTTATCACTCACTCCTCAACGAGAAAAAGCACTGCGCCATTCCAGCTCGTATCAAGAGATCTGTTCTCCTTGAACTCTGGTTCACTTTCCCTTTGAAGTAAGATGGCAGAAGAAAGTGATCGATGAAGTTGCTTCAAAGTATCTGTAGTTGATTCGCCACGGGCATTACGAACTGCAATGTTGCTGTTGATGGGAGGAATTCCTGCATTGACAAGGCCGAAGCCCAGAGCGAATGCTAGAGTGGGCTTCTGCTTTAAAATCAACATGATGATTTTGATTAAAGTTCGGTCTCGGCTATCACTCTGGTCAACCTGGGCGCTAGATGATTATGACAGATCCGGTCCTGCTCACAGATCAATGGGAGAAACACCTCTTTATACGTTGATTTCTACAACTAGGTTTAGTACTTGGATGGCGAAATGTTCCTGAAATTCAGGCAATGAAAGCCGTATGCAACCCGTTGCGTACCCTTGCAGAGGGTTGCGCAACTTCGATCAAACTCGGACTTCCCCATGCTTGCCTTGCATTATCACCTCTCACGACATAGCCGTCCAGGAGAGGGGGCAGATCCCACAGCCTCGTGCCGACCATCTAGGAGTTGTTGGTGTTTGGTGTTGAAACGTTTTGACTGTTCCGGCTGACAGGAGTCTCGGGATCCTGCAGGGGGTGTTCGTGGGGGTGGTCGGGTAGGTAATCCTAGAACCTCAAAATTCAGGACTCTGGGTTAGCGTTTGAGCGTGCTTGCCATATCTATATTGAGTGGACAAAGTCTCCTTTTGGTAGTTCACTTTGCTGGAAACTTTCCTGCTCCTTTCACATAACAGAGGAGGTGCAGGGCGATTAAGGCTTAGTTCCGGAAGGATTTGATGCTGCAGTAGGCTGCGCATTTTGTATGACACGAGGAACAATTTCCAGTTACACATAAGGATACAAACTGCTCATCTCGTCCAATCAAAAGAAGAAGGATGCTAAAGCGCTCATTCAGAGATTGGGATATCTGCATTCAAAGACTGCCAAGACTTCGTGCGTGGGATATTTTGTCTCAGGAGCCTCCTGTTCAGGACTCTCGCTTAGCCCATTCAGACCTGAATAATTGCGCATCAACTGCTTGAACCTTTTCAGATACTAAAGCTCACATAGGTGAGAACAGAATGCTACATTGTAATATATACAAATTAATTCTTTGTGTCCTTACGTGATGCCAATTGCGGAATTTACCTTGGGGAATTGCAAGGGAGTTCCCACGGTTCTCCTGCCTCAACAATGGTGCCAACCTTCTAACTGTAAGAACAGCTGCAAATATCATACGATTTCTGCATTTGACGTGGGCTGAGTGTATCTGCAAAGATGTAACGGGGTCTTGCATCTAGATTACAAGGTTGTTTTCTTGGACCCCAACTCGATAAAAATGCGGCTCAAGGCCCTGATAATTAACCGAAGGGACTTTGCTACACTATCTCGAGCGAGAACGACTTCGGTCAGGCTTTCTTGGCTTTCCGATGGAGTCGAGCTGAAGTCTAAATGCGGGTACAGCAAACATATCGCGAGAGAAAACCAGCCACAATCCCAGTGCCAATTCACCTTCCTGTCTTGATTTATCCGGCGTTCCTGCACCTCGCCGCACTAGCAATAAATCCCCACCCAAAATCGTTGCTATGTTCCGATCAACGACCTCCAGATGAAGCTCGCGCCTCCAGAGCCTCAATTGGATCCTCAATAGCCGCAGTAGAAGCTATGATGGCTCCAGCGATGCGGGCACTGAAGGCCACTCCGGGTCGAAAAACCTGTCGCTGCCTGGCCTGCACTCCGAGAAAAAAGTCTCTCTTCGCCTTCAATAGCCATGATCATCAGTGATTACAAGGTACCTTTGGCTATAACATTGTGTGGAATCCGAGATCCCTAGTCCAATTCTCCTTGGTTAAGCCGTGCATGACAGACTACATTCTCACTAACGTACGTGAGTTTGATTCAAAATGATATTGCTGCTTCAACTCGCCACCTTTTGTCTCCAACCGACTATTTCTTTGCACACTATCCTTGTTCCTCATATCTTTTCATCAGAGACATCATCTTTAAATAGCCAAACACAGATCTTCTTATCATAGATCCACCCAGCCTCCATCGCGAAGTTCTTGCCATCTTCTGTTGTCCTGGAGGCCGTCCGGAACGCCTATTCCATAAAGCATGCTTCTAGCGACTCACACCGCGGCCCTCCTGAACAGTTTTCCCTGTCCAAGAATTCCCATGTGAATCAATGGATGTGGGGTCTGCTGTCCCGAGCCGTCACACATGAGCTTGAAATACTCCACGACACACTTCAAATCTCCAAAAATATCCCTCAGTATGGTCACGAGAGGTGGAAGCCCATCAATGGTCCACCAACCGCCTACGTCTAGGGATATGTCCCCAGAAAAGCCCTCATCTGCGCGAGGAATACGTTGACCTGCGGAGTCGACGACTTCAGTTGTCAAGAGAAACTCGTGAGCTAAACCTCCCTCCCTCTCTGCCATCCGAGTGTCGATGGTGAAAGTGACTCGATGAATATTCGGTAGTTGATTGGTTCCAGAAATTTGGAAGAGTTGAAAATAATAGATCTGTGACCAGGATGGTTCTGGAGAAGTATAAAGAAGTCAGCGTCGCTCATTTCGACACTCATCAAGTGGCATCTATAATCGTACTGAGAGGGTCTGAAGAGGTATAGATGTATGTCGCTCTTGCCGTTCCAAGTTCCGAAAACATGAGCCTAGGAATTGAATGTGACTCACTGAGAGAAGTGCGGGTTGGGATTGTCGTAGTCGAGGTCGGAGGCTGGTGCTGGTTGGCAGTCCCACATGATGCCTGTTGGAATCGCTTCGAGAAGAGTAGGGCGTTGGAGGATGTTTAATGCCATACACATCATACGATGCGCCCAAGTAACATTTGGAGGTGGTTCGTGGTAGTTTGGTGGCATGAGTCCAGGTATTTTGGATTTATTGGGGATTGCTGATTCCTCCTTTAGTTCAAGCGCTGCAGCTAGACTGGCTATATATTCTGAAATGATTGTTTGATTCCTGCGGATCGACAAAGCAAATCTTTCTTCATGTACCTTCTGTATAAGTACCATAAATGATCAAGGACTTGTGGTATTTGGTCGCTTATTCGGGTCATGTTCCAAGACCTAAAAGGGTTCTGAAATTCTTTGTGAGCAAGGAACTCTACGGATTGTGTTAATAACACACTGGCACCTTTGACAGGGAGCCAAGGATTCGACGAAGCTCCAAATGACTAGCATCTAAAGTATAGAGCTCGTCTCGTGGATTTAAAGAAAGGTTGATTGTCCATTAAGAATAAATCTGCGTTGAAGCTTTTGAGATGAGACAAACACGAGTGTGGTCAACTAGATAGTTGAAACTGAAAGCAGATGTAAAGTATGACCCTTGTGCACAACCTTTAAGCATCCCCTTACATTTTCTGACATGTCCTCGAACATCCTAGAGACTCCGGTATGATGGAAGGCCTACTCTGCCCACAGCCTTCGGGTACTTTCTCAAAGATCTCGCTTACTGATTTGAACTTTTGAGAACCTCCCACCTCTATAGCAGACCATACCGAAAGAGGAGGCACTTTGCGTTTTCCTGGCGAGCATGAGTGTAGTGTATATGGTGGATGTACTTGGCCAGAAATATAGACTGCTGCGGGGCGCGAAGCGAGAGTGGCACGTGAAGGATGATCGGGTGAGCAAATCTGAAATGCAGACCAGCAACGGAAGAAACTGTGAGATACTTTCTGGGAATCAAAAGATAGGGGGTCTGAAATCCGGACAATCGGAGTTTCTGAGAATAACGAAATGGGTCTGGGTCTTGCATCGAGCCGACGAACTTGAGCGAGAAGAGAAGAGAATGAAGAGGAATACTTAGACAAGCAAGTAATGATCTCAGACAGCGCCCAAGAGTGTGCAATAAGATTATCTGACACCTATATAATATGTGTGATAAGCCTTGGCATGAAAGTTAGAAGAAAACAAATGCCGCTTGTTTGAAAATAGGCTAACCGAGACGATGCAAGTGGAGCGGAATTTCGTCCGAAGTCTTCACTGTTCCGGCATGCACACATACCATGTATCAAACAGTATTCTAAAGATAGTGCGATTGGTGGAGTGACGCAGCATTGTTTTTCAAGATTTATGTGTTGTTGCAGGTGTCGGCATTTCGATCGGCATCGACTTTGGGAAGACACCCCATTCCGTGGGAATGAAGTCGGGTCACTAATCGTCCCCAAATCTTGTCTACTATTCACTCGGTACTTGAGTAGTTTCTACAAAGTCTTTGGATATATCTCGGCATTTTATAGGCCGATCTGCACTCATCTGTCGCTTTTTCATGTGCTCTGTATCAAGCATGTAACAAAAGACTGAGATGAAAACTAGCTCCACCATGAATCTTCTTATTTGCACATGTCCTGCGTTTGATTCTCCTCTGAAGCTCAGATCATGAAGTTTGCGAGCTAGACTTGTTTTTAATTCGTAGGTTGAACTTCTTTTCGTCATAGGCTTCATGCACCGGAAAGTCAAACCCGTCTCCCCCACGTTTCGTTTCAGCCTTATGGTGCGCTGTGCTCTGCAGCTCTCCCCAACTTCGCAGTCTTCGAAATTTCTACATGGGACTTTTCATGAAAAATAGGAGCCACAAAACTGAAGATATCACAAATCGTATAATTGAACGACTTCATGGCCTCAGGTATACTCCGTCGGCTTTACATTTGATAAAGTTCCATCTTCCTGGAGAAGCGATGCCGGTCCTCAATCTCCGCGACCAAGACTTCGGCAGCGATCCGATGGTGAATCCAAGGGTTCCATTTCCGTTGATCATGATGCTTGTTGGCATTTTGATAGTCTTCGTGTGGGCGGGCATTGTCAATAGCTCGAGGAGGAGGGAAGAACGGGAGGGATCGTGATCATATTTGGTGTTGGGTCTCGGAATTTCGACTGTCAAAGGTCAAGATGCACTCTTTCCGCAAGAATCTGGTGGACGGAACAATCTGGTGGCTACCTGGGGTTGGTATTGAGAGCAGCTTGCATGGAATACGTGCGGAAATGAGAGCGTTCAGTCTTGAGGCATGCCGGCAAGAGCTGGCACGCTCAAGACGCTTGAATTACCGCCCATTGCTGGCACGATAGCGGACTAAGAAGAAGATCGAGCCAGGGATCTGCTCGATGAATCTGCTTAAAGTCTGCTCTTAGATCGGCAGACTCATGTCAAACAAGGCAGGAACTGCTTCAACAGAAGAGGATTGCATGGAACTTTGGGGCAAGAGGAAGGATGAGCAAATTGAGCACACACACATTACCGAAGGGACTGACCATGAGGACGAAGTTGGAAAGACATTGCTGAGGTTCTGGAGTCCATACCATCTACGGAAATGCATGCCTACGGTACTTTCAATACGAACCATAACCATATCTTATCATCATCGTCGTGAAATACGAGGATTCATCCATCGCCCCACAGACCACAAGTTACAGACGCAAGAATTGCATCAATCAACGCCAGAAAAGATTCAGAACCTAGACAACTTTAGTGCCAACAACTTTCCTAGTGCTCCGAACCAGACCCTCATTCTCTGCCTTGGCGCGGATTACAAGAACGGTTTCGGCGGTAGGCTCATTGCTTGAGAGACCCTCCATGGCCACAGAGTCCAAGGAATCCGGTTGTACTTGACTGCTAGCGGTATTGCCAGAGCCTGAAGGTACGGCACAACGAAAAGCGAACGACTGGTTGCCTTGGCCTTTGTTCTCTCTCAGCATTGCAAGTGCCCCCTCTCCGAGACTAGCCAGATGGTCTCCGGTAGGGTCCTCGTCAGGGACAGTCTGAATGGATGTTAATAGCTGCCCCTGTCAAATCCTGGCGAAGATACTCACGACAAGATCAAGACCGGGGTACTTGATCGACTTATCTAACTAATACTTGAAGACGGTCTCTCTACGACGCTGGGTTTCATTAGTCACGGGTCGCTTGCCAGAGAACATGTATACCAACCTGCGTCAAACACTCGCTCAGACATTCCAAGTCCGTTTGGAATGCCCGGCCATCTCGCTGCTCGATGTTTTCATCCATGGACTTGTAAGCCTGTACAACCACCTTGCACCAAGCTGCCTCGGCTAGTCGGCGACCAATGATGAGCCCGTCGACCTTGTTGACCTCATCGAGATTCTTGCAGAACTGCTCGTAACGCAAGAAGTTCTTCAATTAGGCCATGTTCTTGTTCTTGTATTCTGGGACTGTGAAGAAAGAGGTATTGGTGGTGAGAAGACGCTTGATAGTGCCTGCCGAGACCAACAGCTTTGGCATAGGTGCGACAGACTTGTCGATGGATACGAAGGTGGTTGACCAGTCAATTGCATGAATCTCGGGGGAAGGAAGTTCCTTGTTGACCTTGAATGGGAGGTTTTCGAGGGGACCAAGGAGGATGGCCTTCTGGCCGAACTGCTTCTGAGCGCCGAATGCAGTGTCCCAATTTGGACTGTAAGGGGCTGGAGTACCATCCCAATTCGTGGCGGCATCCTTGTCGTCAATGTTATTGGCATAGACAACCCAAACGAGGCGTGTTTGGTCAAGAAGGACAATCCAGCGAGACTGAACGAGGCGCTCCTTGTGCTGATGAGGACCGACGATCCGGCCGAGTACGATCGCACGACGAGTAGATGCGCCATTACCCTTAATTCCCATTGTGTTCGTGAATCTCAGCTTGACAACTGGAGGATGACGACCGGTGCGCGTATCAACACCATCCTCGGAATTCAGGGAGCCTGGTCCAAGACGTTGAAGACGAATGTCATAGTCGATGATACCACAGCCTGGCGAGAAGGTTCCAGTTAGCACAGTGGCCCTTCCAATCGAGATGGAAGAGCTCAATGCCCGGCACATATCGTGACATTGCCAGCTCTGACACCTCGAGGACAAACAAGACTAGGTCAGAAAGTGAAATCACAACCAAGTGGAAGCTTGACATGTCCGACATCTTTCATGCCTTCGTGCACAAGCTGCGCTGCCAAGTCATCAACCGATTGGCTTGTAATCTTCTGGAAGTTGAAGTTCTTCAGGGCAAGGATAATGTTGTCAACGACGTGCTGCTCTGTCGGCTCCTCGGGTAGACAGGTCTTCGGATTGGGAGAAACGGGCGGCCATTACGGAGAGGGTGGTAGTAGGCATCCCGATTATGTCGTCGATGCTTGCCAGTGCTTCTTGTAGGCGCCATTGTGTTGTATGTTTTGTGTGGCGTGCTTAGGTGATGAGTTCGCATAGGCAAGGAGGGCAGTGGGTCGTCGAGGAAAGTAGCGATATCGAATTTCTCGAAAAGAAGACTCGTCTAGCAAAGCTGCCGGTGACTCTACGCGATGGCCTCCATGATCGCATACCGACCACGTGATATCAACGTATTTCGCGTCATAAACTACTCCTGCAGACCGCGAAGCCACCAAACAGGACACGCGGATAGCATATCAGATGATATTCACTGCATTTTATATTCCATAGGTCGCCTTGACCAAATTAACCCTATGTAGACTTACTCATGTGGAAAGTTACATTGGCACCGGCGGGATTGGTCCAATAGGACGACATTCTTTATGAACGTCAAACCTGCATAACAACTTGACAATCGTCCAAAACAAGCAAGGTAAGGACTCCGAGCTGTGAGAATATCGATCGAATGTAACATGATGAAATGCCACACCCTCAGTTCTCAGAGCCGCTGGATCGTCCATCAGAGATGCAAAGTAAACAAAGACAAAGTAGAAAACAAACAAAATGCTCAAGACGTGCAGAAGCCATGGGGTAAATGACTCTTGATTAAAGATTTGATCATTCAGACTACGATCAATACAAATCAAATTCTATCAGAGGATGATACAAGGAACCATTGGGCAGCAGGAGAAGGAGTACTTACTTGCCTGCAGCCAGGTCACCGCGGATTTGCTGGAGCATTTTGCATGACAATTTATCGTATTCATGCGAAGAGCTCCTTTGTGTGTTTGAATTGCTTCAGATCATTTATAGCATTCGTGAGCGCTGCACGAAGATAGTCGACGACTGAGGGCATGGAAAAGCAGAGTGAGGTTAGAATAACGATCGCTTCCCCTGACTGGTTGCGATTATGTAAGTATTTAAGGTTTAGCGGCACTATCCCCAGAAAGTCCCCGTCCCCTTGCAGGGATGCTGCCAACTCCGCCAGGAACCCGAACATCCCTCAACCTGCTTTCTCCTCCTGCTCCTCAACCCCTCGCACATCGTTGCACCACACTCATTTGTACATCCTACAACACGCAATGCGCAGTATATAACATCAATTCCATTCCCAGCTTCCACCCATTCGATGACGGACCACCAGAACACACATCAACTCCCAGACTGGGAAGCGCCGGCCCCCAAGAAGAGTATCTTTAGCAAATTTACCACTCAATCGCCCCCCGCATACGCAAAGAAGGAAGCGCCAGGCGAAAATGCTACAACAGCAAAGCGCACATTCACTGACCGCTTTCTGCCTCGCTGGGCAAAACGAAGCCGGAAGACTCTGATCATTACCATTGTCGCGCTTGTTCTTCTCCTCGCACTCATTCTCGGCCTAGGACTTGGACTCGGTCTCTCGCACAAGTTAGTCTTGACCCTCGATGGGTTTCATCCTGCAGTTCTTCCTTAGAGCTTTTGGCTCGCAATTTGTACGGGCAATTGCGCTCGAATCTCCTACTTTCCAGGCCGAATGCGGTCTTCTTCTCGTCGCGTACCGTTTCGTTGTACCTCTACCTGCTAAACAACCGACTAATCCTCCTACCTCCTCAGAAGCAAGAAGACAAAGAATCTACCGTTACCGACAAGCAATGGGGTCTTCAATGGAGACCTGACGTACTACAGCCCAGGGCCTGGTTTTGGCGCCTGTGGATACGAGAACAAAGCTACAGATGCGATATGCGCGGTCGCTCACGCGTTGTGGGATTCCCAGTTGACGAGTTCGAATCCGAATGATAATCCGCTGTGTGGGAAGATGATACGGATCACAAGATATAATGAGGCGGTTGGAGGGAACCGCAGTGTGGATGTTATGGTTGTGGATAAGTGCATGGGATGCGAGCCGACAGATCTAGATCTGAGTATCAAGATGTTCACGACACTTGCGGATGAGTCGCTTGGCAGAGTGGTCGGTTCTTGGGCTTGGTTGAATTGAGGATGGCGTACATAAGGGGCGCACGGGTAATGTTTATCGTTCTTAAGGGTGAGCTTCGGTTCGTTTGTTGACTCAAGACTGGTCTTGAATACGGAAGAGAAGTTTTGTTGTAGGGTGTGCAGATAAGGACTGCAATGAGAGGTATTGGATGCGCGAGGCTCATTCACTGCGCGGAGTGATTTTAATACTATTGAGATACCCAAATTAACAAATTCTTTTCGTTCAGACTCCATCCCTGGATGATCACAATCAACAGCAATGCTTACCGAGAAATCGTCACTGATCATGGGTGGTTTGGTAACAGATTAGGAAGATACTGCACCAAAGGCCGCCTTTGGTCTTCTTCAATCTGGGATACTCGTAGGTAGGCTCGGTGTTTGCCAATATTACAACCAGTCTGAACTTCCTCGAAAGCATCTCACAACACCTAAACGACTGATTCCTTTGTGTTTGTTTATATGAAGTGGAAATTAACCGATTTCTCCACCGCCCAAAATGTCTTTTATGTTAATATCTCCACTGCCTCTTTCCAACGGCTTCGACTGATTGGGGCCTTCCTTCCAGCCGATCATATAAATCATCCTGAACGTAGCTGGTAGCGAGCCATCTTCATTGCCATGAAGCTCCCGGTAAATTCCCTCGTTTGCGAGTAGAACATCCCTTTTGATAGGCCCAGCTTCTCTTCCCAAGATAGCATTGCTCTCTCCCATGGCTTGTAGATCCTGCATCAGCGCAAACGAATTCGGAAAGTCGACGATAATGTCGTCAACATCGACTGTCAACATTTTGAAACCCGCTTTTTGCAAGAGCCCGCCCATATCTCTGACATCTGCTAGTGGCGACACATGTGGCGAAACCCCTCCTCTCCTTTCCTGATCTGCCAGTTGCAGTGAAGTTCGCAATTCGTACAACGTATCTCCTCCAAACATCGCTGCAACGAACGGAGCGTCGGGTTTCAGAACATTATTTATTTGCGCTAGTAACGACGGTAGGTCATTGATCCAGTGCATACTCAGCGAGCTTAGCACGGCATCGAATGTATTTGATTCAAATGGGAGTCTTTCCTCATCGTCGAGGACTTCTCGTGTGAGGTTGATTTCGTCGTTGAAGGGGAGGTCTGCATCACGGTAGAGCATATTTCGTGATGAATCCACTGCCGTGATTTTCGAAAGACGAGTAGATATAGGAGCAGACTCTTTCGTCGGGTCGGGATATGGATCGGGGAGTGTGAGAGCTCGTGCAATATTACATGAGTTTGCGCCGAGGTCGAGGACATGGTCAAAATGTCTATTGATATCCTGCGGACATTAGCTTTGGAGCCTCAATTGATTTGATGAAGCTTACTAGAAGTCTCTCAGATAATCGCATGGCCACCTCGTCTTTGAGATAATCCACCTGCCTGCTCCTCTCTGTATTTGCAGCTGCTCGTTCTCTCTGCAGGTACTTTGTATGCCGATTGAAGACTTGCAGTGTTGGTAATCCTGGCGATTGAACTGCATAACTCCTGGAAATACATACTCTCCTCCGAAGAGCAGGGCGTGGTAGGAACGGTCTTAAAGTGGCGGGCTTCATATCCAATGCTGAAACCAATTTGTGTTGTTGTGAAGGAGCAAGGCGAGAAGGCTGTCGGTGACGTCCAGGACTTTTGGCGAGGCTCAAGCTCATATCAACCCCTGTCAAAGCTCATCGCGGCCACTAGCCGACCTCCACGAGGGGGGTCTTCAACCTTCACGAAACCAGCAACAGATTCCACAATACTCACAACGCAACGATATCGTGCCGCAGATTCTCAGTATTGCTGGCTGTCACGCCGCCCTCGCTACGTCGGATGGAGTTCCACGAATAAGGCGAAACCCTCGAGGCCTCTGCCATCTGTAACATCCCCACCAACCTGCTTGCGAAGCCCAATTTCTAAGCCAATCTGTCGACCTTCTCCCTTTCTGTGTCTCGTCCTACACCTCTCGCCAGTTTGCCGTGACATATTTGATTCGGACATTATCAGGCGTGTGAGAGACCGTACCGCATTTGAGGATCACAAGGGATAGGAACACTGATCCCATCATGGCATCTTCGGCGGCGGCAGGCTTTTTGAGCCGCGGATCCTCAGGAAATAATGCGAACATGCGTGGACTTGTACAGTTCATTGCGGACTTGAGGAATGCAAGGGCCAGGGAATTGGAGGAGAAGAGAATCAACAAGGAGCTGGCGAACATAAGGTCCGTAGTCTTACTCCGGACCGCATCGGGTCTTCAAGGAACATGCTAATATCGTAAACATAGGCAAAAGTTTCGAGGTATGATAAATTGAATCTGATGCAGATTTTCGGCAGTGGCATGATTTCATCTACTAATTGAAATCCAGATGGCAACCTTAATGGTTACCACAAGAAGAAATATGTTTGCAAAGTAAGTGCCCTAGACATGCTACCGAGTTCGACCTCTAATTCTCTATCAGCTTCTCTATATATACATTTTGGGTTGGAATGTCGACTTTGGACATCTCGAAGCCGTCAACCTCATTTCTGCCAACAAGTACTCGGAGAAGCAAATCGGATACCTTGCTATGACCCTATTCCTCCACGAGCAACACGAGCTTTTACATTTGGTGGTCAACAGTATACGGAAGGATCTTACGGACCACAATGAATTGTACAATTGCTTGGCTTTACATGCCATAGCCAATGTCGGGAGCAGAGAGATGGGGGAGGCACTTAGTGGCGAAGTTCACAGGCTCCTTATTTCACCGTATGCCCCATGAAAAAGTACTATGGCTTTAAAACTTCTGACAGGTTATAGCACTTCCAAGTCGTTCGTGAAGAAGAAAGCGGCTCTGACTCTCCTTCGGCTGTACCGCAAGCACCCAGATATCGTACAGCCACAATGGGCAGAAAGGATCATATCTCTCATGGACGATGCCGATATGGGAGTCGCTCTGTCTGTGACATCTCTTGTTATGGCACTTGCCCAGGACCAACCCGATCAATACAAAGGAAGCTACGTCAAGGCGGCATCAAAAATGAAGAGGATACTGGTCGATGGAGAATACGCTGCAGACTATCTCTATTACAAAGTGCCGTGTCCCTGGATCCAGGTGAAGCTGCTACGACTGTTACAATACTACCCACCATCAGGTACCAGATCAATCACCTGCGCGCCTGACACATACTGATCATTTTCTTGTAGATGATACTCACGTACGAGACTTGATCCGGGAATCTCTCCAGAAAATTCTCAATTTGGCATTGGAAATGCCTAAAAATGTCCAGCAAAATAACGCACAGAATGCTGTTCTGTTCGAGGCTATCAACTTAATCATTCACCTGGACACTGAACAAGCTTTAATGAAGCAAATTTCACATAGATTGGGCAAGTTCATCCAATCGCGGGAGACGAATGTTCGATATTTGGGATTGGAGGCCATGACTCATTTGGCTGCAAGAGCAGAAACCCTGGATCCGATCAAACAACATCAGGGTATCATCATCAGTTCGCTCAAGGACAGGGATATCAGTGTGCGGCGCAAAGGCCTTGATCTGCTTTACAGTATGTGTGACCAGACGAATGCGCAGCCAATTGTCGGCGAGCTTCTACAGTATTTGCAGAATGCGGATTTTGCCATTCGCGAGGAGATGGTCTTGAAGATTGCCATCCTGACCGAAAAGTACGCTACGGATATTCAGTGGTACGTTGACATCTCACTACGCCTCATCGCGATGGCAGGTGACCACGTGAGTGATGAGGTGTGGCACCGAGTCATTCAAATCGTTACAAATAACGAGGAGCTTCAAGTCTATGCCGCACAGAATATCCTGCAATATGTCAAGGCAGACCACTGTCATGAAACCCTGGTCAAAATTGGCGGATACATCCTGGGCGAGTTTGGCCATCTCATCGCTGAAGACAAGGGCTGCAGTCCTATCGAACAATTCATTGCACTTCAAGGAAAACTCCAGGGCTGCTCATCGCCTACCAGAGCAATCATCCTTTCCTGTTTCATCAAATTCGTCAACCTCTTCCCAGAAATCAAGCCGCGACTCATGTACGTTTTCGAAGCTTACAGCCATACCCTGGACTCCGAACTACAACAACGCGCTTGCGAATATTTTGCACTTGCAAGCTTGCCATCAGATGACCTACTCCGGACCGTTTGCGACGAAATGCCACCGTTCCCTGAGCGCCAATCTGCACTTCTGTCTCGACTTCACCAGAAACATGCTAATACCAGTGACAAGAGGACCTGGGTAGTCGGAGGCAAGGATGCCAACGCCAACGAGAAAGACTTCAACCTGACCAAGAACCCTGGCCTCAAGCGAGCGTTCAGTGCAAATGGCGCCGCAAGTAGAGCCAATGGTTCATCAAATGGAGCGGCGGCGAATGGCATGAACGGGCACGGGCATGCGAAGGGTCATAATGATCTTGCTGGCCTTAACATGATGGACGCTGGTCCATCGGAACCCAAGACTCTGAAGGCACCTAACCTTGCCAGCGCAGCTCATCTTTCACCAGACTGGGAGCTCGGCTACAACAAGCTTCTGCTCAAAGCGGAAGGCGTCCTGTACGAGGATGGTCAGATACAGATTGGAGTACGATCAGAGTACCGCGGGCAGATGGCCTGTGTCATATTGTACTTCTCGAACAAAGCTCCAATAGCTGTCAGCTCTTTCACAACAACACTCGATCTGGAGCCTTCGGAGAAAGAAAACTTGAGCTGGGAGGTCAAAGGTTTACCAGAGAGTACCATTCTTGAAGGTGCTCAAAGTCAGCAAATGATCATGTTCGAGGCCAAGAAGGTCTTCGAGAAGAGCCCCACCATCAGAATCAGCTACTTAGCTGGAGCATTGCAGGCTCTGACGCTCAAAATTCCTGTTACGATCCACAAGTTCATGGATCCTGCAGAACTTTCAGCAGAGGATTTCTTCAAACGTTGGAAGCAAATTGGTGGTGCCCCTCGCGAAGCTCAGCGCATCTTCGGGGTCAGAGGTGGGAAAGGTGGTGATCGTGAGATCAATGATAGCTTCATCAGAAGAACCATCGATGGCTTCAGATGGGGTATTTTAGACGGCGTTGATCCTAACAAGAAGAACTTTGTTGGGGCCAGTGTCCTACATACAGGTGAAGGTGGGAAGTTCGGTTGCCTGCTCCGACTTGAGCCTAATTACTCGACGGGCGTAAGTTTAAACTTTAAATTTCGTTCCACGTCTCAACACATATGCTGACAGAATGGTTTCTAGATGGTCCGTCTCACAATTCGGGCCACGGACGAAAGTGTTCCCCCAATAATGATTCAGACGATGCAAGAGCGTCTTGAAGTGGGTGTGTCTACCCACCCGGAGGCAGCTGAACCTCCAAGCCGGAGGGACATATCAGATGCGTTTGGTAATGTGTTAGTGTCGTAAACTGGGGTGCACTTCGAGCAGGGCGAATTTTTTAGTTGAAGGGTTGGGTCTAGGGAGCGTCATTAGTCCGGTACATAGTTGTTGTGCATTTAATGGAGTCCCTGTTGATCGATCCCATGATCGGTCCCGTGCTTGGGGATCATTAGGTATCAAGTACTTGCGCAGTCGGCCATTCTTTGTTTGCAAATTTGTGTGCGCCGAAATTTCACACCCCGTGAACATCTTGCTCAAGTGAGCATGTAGCGGATACGAGTTCACAGGGCCATGTTATGCATGAGTAATCCGCTCCAATCAACGCCTGCGACTGCTACTTTCCACTGCAGCCGTGCCTTGTTTTTTGCTAGCAGAGTAACACCTTCCACAGAAATGCCTAGGTACCGTGCCTTCTTATTCTGGAATATCCATCCATTCTACTGTTTCGAGAGACGGGGGAGCACATCTTAATCCTGATGCAGCACGCCATACATCTGCAGGTTCGGCAGGCAGTGCATGCATGTGCCGTCGGACCAAGCAACCGAGAGTGGTGCTCATCACTCACCATCCGAACTTTCATGATAATGGAGGGGACACGAGATATGTTTGGAAAAGCCATTTGAGAGACCGGATGTGTGTCCTACTCGGCAGAACTTCCCGCCTACGTCAATAAGCAATGTATCGCGATAACGAGGAGATGTTTGTCTCGAAGTGACATCTTGGCAACACATTACATGAAGTGTCAACATTTTCTCGAGTGAACAGACGAAGCTGGGACATAGTAAGAGTTGCAGCAATCAATTATCTTCAATGATCATTAAATACAGGTTGCCTCTTCTCCACGAAAGCCGACATCCCTTCTGTTCGGTCTTGGAGTGCAAAGGAGCCATAATACAAGCTGCGCTCGATTTTCAACCCGGCATCCAGACTCATCTCATCAGCTACGGTTGTCAGGTCCATGCAATATGTAAGGGCGCGAAGGGCGGAAATGAAATGAAAACTTGCCATTCAACACGGCCTGCTTTGCCAGCTGCAGGACCGGCATGGATCGAGAGGCAATTTTCCGTGCAGCTGCGACGGTCGCGCCATACAGCTCATTGAGCGGAAATGCCTGGGCGATTAATCCCAGTTGCTCCAATTCTTTTCCCGTCATGGTTGAAGATGTGAGGATCATGTGCATAGCTTTCTGCTTGCCCACAACCCTCGTCAATCGTTGCGTGCCACCAGCTCCAGGAATCGTTCCTACAGTCAGCTCTGGCAACCCAAATTTGCAATCATCTGCGGCATAGATAATATCGCACATCATGGCAAGCTCGAATCCGCCGCCTAGAGCAAAACCAGCAACTGATGCGATAATGGGCTTCCGCATAGAGGCCACAGCATCCGACAGATCTTTCAGATATCCAGTTCTGTACGCCTCGGACGTCGAAAGATGCTGCAGCTCGCTAAGATCAGCCCCCGCTGTAAGAGAGAGCTGTCAGCAATTACCAAGATACAAGAGCGGGGACATGAGCGGGGGAACCCCCAAATCTTGTCACGGAGAGTTTGATCGACGGCAACTACTCGTCAAAAGAGAGGGTCCACTACTGTACCTGAAAAGGGACCTGCTGTTCTGCTCCCGGCTAAAATGGCCACTCTGACCTTGTTGTCGCGCTCAACCATGGCAAAGGCCGATACGAGGCTGTCGATGGTTTTCTGAGAGAGGGCATTTCGTTTCTCAGGGCGGTTGATTTTCAGGAAGGCCACGCCGTGCTCGTCAACAGTGACTTGTACCAGTGAAGAGTCATGGGAGAATTCCATTGCGGGTACGGGAGTCCCTGTTGGCTGGGGTTTTCGATGTTCGAGTGGCTTAGAGGAAGACCACATTGTTGGTTTGGCCAGTGGAAGAGGCTTATGAGCAGGAGCAACAGCAGCAACAGGAAAACGTGTGTTATGTTCGAGGTGTCCTTTGTTAGGTTCAGGTTCATGGCGGATGCCGTGCAGCAAAACTCGCTAAAGAGATCCCCTACAGCCGTTTCTGATGCACGACAGGGAACCCCAGATCCTCTCGGCCTCACGACAAAAAGCGCGTTTCAATCTGCTAGATTTGGCCAACTCTTCCGATCGCGCTAATCTGATGTTGTACCATGAGCTGATCGCTTCGTTTTATGACATCGATTTTCGTCAGATTGTTTCGTTTCAATACAATAGTTCGGACTGAAACTTAGACTTCAAGATCTCGCCTGGTGGTCTAGGGAGACCTTGGATGGACCCTGGATTAAACCTTGCAAGGTTTCGGACTCCCTGGCTGCATTCAGGGTCGTGAATAGTAACTCCCGTCAATTCATGACATACTTGTCAGCCTTATTGAGCTCTGGAAGGTTAAATGCAGCACGCAATGCCAGAGCATAGGTGACTGCATGTGCATGATAATTTGAGAGTCAGTAGGCTGGTGTCAAGCTCGCGGCCACTCTATTCAGCTTGCTTCCAGCAGCTCAAATCACTCTTCGAATCAGAATACGAGGATTCGCTGTTCTTGGCTCCGTCATGTTCGAATTTGGAATAACATCCGTCGCGGAAGTGGCCACAGTCTTTAGATGAGAGCTCTACTCTGAAGATCTCATAAAAACTAGGAAGCTGCTATCTAGGCCTGCCGGCAAGGCCGCCTTGCACTTGCAGATGAACTGATCTTCAGGAATTACTCGCCACGGTGTCGACCTCCAAGTCTCATCTGCACAGAGCAACGATGCAATGTTGACACGTTCGCCTGCTCTTGAGACGATGCCATTGTTTACATTACATGAGGGTTGGCCCACTTTCGATCTGAATGTCAGGCGTACTGTACTCAAGTACAACGATTGCCGATTCTGCGGTACCCATGCCCACTAACGAGTCAGTCCTCGGACCTCCCGCTTTTGTGGAAACCTGTCAGGACAACCTCGTGGCTTCCGCCATCATCCTGGCTTGCGAGATTCAACGTAGATCGTCCTCCTCTAAATCTAACTGGAGATGGACAAAATTACTATTCATTTGCATTCAGGAATATGATTGTGAATATATCCGTTGCGAAAGTCAATGATGAATTACACTAAAGAAGACAGTGAAGGCATTCCTTGCCGTATGGAACATTCTGAAGTTCTGGACTCGATCAACAAAAAGGTACAAGTGGAACCGAACAATCTCACAATGTGATTGAAGGACCCTGGATCAGACAATTGAGTCGTGCCTTTTTATGGAGCTTGAAATTCGTTGCCGTGGTGGAGACTCTTCTCTACTTGTTCAGCCGTGGTGAACTTCCAAGTATGATGCAACGAGGAGGTCTGAGCAGGGCATCTGATAAGCAAGAAAGGTCAGACGAAACGTTCGCCATCGTCGTTTAATAATCCATCCTTACGTACGGCTCGATTTGACTGATTTGCCGTGGCATATTGAATCATATGTTCAGGCGACGTACCGGTATTCGTCTCAATTGAACCCGGAGAGGAGAAGTCTCCGGAGGATTTAGGCGCCCCGCCGACCCGTTGCATAAACGGCAGGTACCATTTCGTGGTCCGAATCGGACGGGAGGTTGCTGTAGTGGTGGGTGACTTACCAAAAGCAGCCTGGTGTTAGGCACTCGAACGGAGATCCATGTCAGAAAAGAGTCGGGGTCCATCGTCTTGCTCAGATCCAAGGCGTACCAGGCTATGAACCGTTGTTAGAGACTCATAAGCACCTAAAAGCTCCATGGAATACGCTTATTCCTCAAACAGCTTGCAAAGGTTGTACCGCCAAGTGCCATGGGACAACTGCGTTCATCGTCATTACCGGTGAAGAGCCGTGACGTCGAGATATGCTGTCCTAGATATTTCCAGCTCTCCTTGGGCTAAATCGGGGTCTTCGACAATCGATTTACTTTTTGTGACCTCTTGCGACTTCTCATGGGTTCCGAACAACAAGAAGTAGCTTAAGGACCATGTATTTGGTCCATCAGTGATCCACAATTTAAACTTGGCGATGGAGTCCAGGGCCGTAGCAACTGTTCGTCCACCTGCGAGCTCCTTGCATGGTCCCGGGATGACGACTGAATTGGGAAACTACCGGGGCAAGCCCGGAAGCTGTTGTCGTAGCTATGGAGCTCATGAGGAGCTTGGGCAGACTGATATATATTGCTGGACCCTCCCCCGGCATTCCTCTGGCAAAGCTGGTGCTTCGCTCCTACAGGAAAAAATTCTTCTACTTGTCTGGAGACTTCTTTACCCAGTTTGCCGTTATTTTTTATTATTACTCTCGAGGCTGAGCTTCTTCTTCTGTTCACGATGACTTCTTCTTTCCAGGGATTGGAGAGTCTCACTTTTGCAGACCAGGTGTTGTTCAACCGTAAGTAGTTTCCTTGGAAGATTCTCATCCACTGCCACTCGAATAGCTTCTATTGCGGAACTTCTCCATGTTCAACAGTCTAATATTTTTGTTCCTTAGAATTTGGCCGCGGGCGGAATATCCACACACCTTTCAGCACCATTCACAGCGCTTTCGAAAGCAAGGTCGACGAGCAGCCAGATACAATTGCACTCGAGCAAGATGGCCGTAGCCTCACCTACCAAGAACTAGAAAGGTGCGCCAATGGACTCGCAAATCGTCTCATATCCCTCGGCCTGGAGCCTCGACAACGAGTCTGCCTGGTTGTGCAGCGTTCTTTGCCAATGGCAATCGCAATGCTGGCTGTACTTAAAGCTGGGTGTCAGTACGTACCGCTCGATGGGCAGGTGACTGCCGAGAGTGCCCTTCGGCATATCATGAAAGATACAGAGGCGCCATTTGTGCTCTGCTTGGAGAAATTCTACGCCAAAGTTCAACAGCTGGCTGAGCCGACGGCTCGAATCATCGTGCTCGACAGCTCCATCGAAGAGCCTGGGTCTACTCTCAGGCCTTACTTACAGGTCAACCGTGCAGACGGAGCTTATTGCATCTATACTTCTGGTGCGTATGAGCATCAACTCGGGCATATAATTATCTGATAGGAAACAGGCAGCACAGGTCCTCCTAAAGGTGTTGATGTTGCGCACGGCAATGTCACGAACCTGCTGTGCAACTACCCAGGAAATCTCAATATTCGACGAGGGACAAAAGTTGCCCAACTACTCTCAATATCTTTCGACATGGGTACGAGCTCCACGTAGTTTTTGAGTTCATGAATATCGACACTAATGATGCAACTGCAGGCCAGTGGGAGATCTTCGGAACTCTAATGAATGGAGGAACTCTTCTGATTAGAACAAGCAATTGGGAAGATATCTTGAAGCGAGTTAGTAAACCTTGTCATACCCCTGACTAACTTTCTTCATACTTCGCACTATGATCTTGAACTCTAGATTGACACAAAGTCTTACTTCTAGGCCCATACAATCATTTCTACTCCGTCGATCCTAGCCACGTTTTCCCGCAAAGCATATCCAAATATCAAAGTTGTTGCCCTTGCTGGCGAACCATGTCCGAAAGCGTAAGTCGTGCATTATACAACATCGTCAACAAACTCAGATTAGAGTTCTGACTCATTCTCAAATAGACTTGCCGACGAGTGGGCATCACAAGCCACATTCTATAATTGCTGTGGCCCGACCGAAGTGACGATAGTCAATACCATGCACAGGTGCGTCTCGCTTGTACCCAAAGTTTTTGGACTACTTCGCATCTGAAATGTTCAAACATCTTGCACGTAAGCACATCACTGACACCACCACAGACACACAGCTGGAAAGGAACTCTCGATTGGAACACCCGTTCCCAATACCAGTGTGTACATCCTGGACCAAGATGAGAATCCAGTTCCGATTGGACAGACTGGTTTGATGTGGGTTGGAGGTGCTGCGGTCTCGCGCGGATACCTCAACCTGCCAGAGCTGACGTCGACACGTTACAAAAGAGATAAGTTTGACAGCCTCGGGTTAATTTGACTTCGTTCATTGGTACAGGACGGTACTAAACTCTGACAGGTCGGTAATGTTCAACACGGGCGATCTATGCCGCTGGAACATCGACGGCACCATCACGCATGAAGGCCGAGCCGATGACCAAGTCAAGATCAAAGGATTTAGAGTTGAACTTGACAGCGTCTCAGCTTCTATTGAAGCTGCACCATTCGTTACCAAAGCTTGCGCCATCTTCAGCGAAAAGGTCCTGTGGGGATTTTACTCCGGCTCTCAATATGTCGACGAAGCTACCGTCAAAGGCGTTGTTGCTCAGCGTCAACCTTACTATGCTGTCCCCTCGAAATTTGTCTTTCAGAAAAGCTTACCGATGACATCGAATGGCAAGATCGACAAACGAGCACTGCTGGCTTCAGTAGCAGGGAAGCCACTCACACCACCCAGCACACCCAAAATCTCGAAACCTTCGCCTGCGTATGCTCCTTCCGAGAAGCAGCAGATGCACATCATCGTCGGACCGCCGTCAACTTCTTCATCTAGTGATTCTGACAGCGACTATTCTGAGAAATTTCCAGTTCCAGAGAAAAAAGGCATACACAAATTGCGCGCCCTGCGACATCGCATCTTGTCGCTTTACCGACGACTATTCACACTTGTCTTTATCGTCAATCTCGCTGCTGTATATCTGATGATCTCTTTCGGCAAGACTGGAAAAGGCTTGCAGAATATGTCTACAGCCACTGCTGCGAATCTTACAGTTGCAGTCCTGATGAGACAAGAGTATGTCATCAATGCCCTCTTCACAATTGCATGCGCTGTTCCAACGTCGTGGCCGTTGTTTATCAGGCGAAATTGTGCCAAGGTCTACCACATTGGCGGACTCCATAGTGGCTGTGCTATCTTCTCGCTGATATGGCTCACGATTTTCACAGTTGGCACAACGTTGAACAACCGCGACCCAGCGACCCTGGTGGTTTCGTACCTCATCATTACCCTAATGATCGCCATGGTGGTAACAGCACACCCAGCGATGCGGATGAAGTATCACGACCGATTCGAATTAGTCCACCGATTTGCTGGATGGACTGCACTTGCTTTATTCTGGGCACAGACCATCGTTTTCATCAACAACAATCGCGGGTTCAAGTCGCTCGGCTCAGCTCTGATCGCTAGTCCAGGCTTCTGGCTCCTGACAACCGCAACAAGCAGTGTGATCCTGCCCTGGCTTCATCTCCGCAAAGTTACAGTGCGAGCAGATATATTGTCATCTCACGCCGTCCGCCTCTACTTCACCTACGCCAACCCAACAGTCGGTACTGCCATTCGTCTTTCAGAGCGACCTCTCCTTGAATGGCACGCATTCGCCACGATCGCAAAGCCAAACGACAAGGAATTTTCCGTCATCGTCTCCAACGCAGGTGATTGGACCAAGAGACAGATCCAGACCGGGCCAACAAAGCTCTGGGTCCGCGGCATCCCAGCTTGTGGCGTCTTGCGTATCGCTCCCCTCTTCCGCTCTCTCGTACTCGTCGCATCTGGATCTGGAATTGGTCCTTGTCTACCCGTCATTTACGCCAAGAAAGTTCCCTGCAGAATCTTTTGGTCTACTCCTCACCCCGAGCAGAACTTCGGGCCCGAGATCATCCATGCTATCAAAGAAGCCGATCCTCAGGCTGTGATTCACAACACGAAAACTCAGGGTCGACCGGATATGGTGGCTATTACTTATCGCTTGCTAAGGGAGAGCAATGCCGAGGCTGTCGCTATCATTAGTAACAAGAAGCTGACGCAAATGGTTGTGTATGCTATGGAGGCACGTGGTATTCCTGCCTTTGGCGCGATCTTCGACTCCTGAGGAGAAACTGTGCTTGCGCTTTCCGGTCCTTGACGCGCATGGCGATGTGTCCATTGGAAACATGCTCTCATTGTTTTTGTCTCGTACTTCCACTACTCGTTTTCGGTTGTTGATTCAGCGCGGGGTCTGGTTTTGATTTTGCTGGGGTCTTCATTGTGCATATTTACCTTTCTTCTGTTATGCCTGGGACATTTATTGCGTACATCTTCTGATATATCTACTGGTATTTATGGAATAGCGTCCTAACCGACTCACGATTATGCCTGCATAGTCTTTGAATCTACTTGTGACGTGACTCAGCAGAGCCGAAACTACTCACAATACAATACTTTTCCCCGACCCCTTACAGTACGGACAAGGAACGGCCTTACTCCCATCCGGCGGCTGCGTCGTCGAACAGTGCATCATTCCCGGTGGTACATCCCTCAGCGCAAAAGTCGATGATCGTGATGGAGCTGAAGCAGATCGCGCTGCACGTACTGGAGGTTTGTCACACTGGTTGCACTTCAGTTTAACCTTCTTCTTACCTAGACTCTCGTATTTCGGACAATCGTGTATGTCAGCCCACTTCTCGGGATCGGGACCTTCTCTGTGCGCTGCGTACGGACGACAGAAATCAACTTAGGATTTTGTTTCCGTGTGGCCACAATTCCACTGCGTATGCCACTCTTGGCACATATTCTGAGGTTAGCGATAAGCTGGGCCAGCTCGGCCCGGCTTGGTTGACCTTCTAGCAAGCCAGTCACTCAGTTTACAAGGAGAGTCAAAGTGGCCCTGGAAAGAATGTCACGCAGGGCGAAAACTGGGCTCCCCTCTGACTTCAGCTGTACCTTCGCCTTTTGATTCGGCATTTTACGATCATGCAGTTTTATGTATACGCTAGCTAGTTGTTCCATACATCATATATCCACTGTTCTCCGCGAAGTATGTGAACTCTGCTTTGTGAGCCACAAGTCGGTTTTGGCACGGGCCACGGATTGCAAGAGGTTTCTTTGTTGCTTTGCCCTCAAAGACTGCGAAGACTTGCTTCAATGAAAGCGATTACTATGAAGCTGCACAATGTCTGTGTCTTCGTGAAAGACATTGCGTTCTTCTCCGTGGCTTGCGTTCATTGGTTGTTTTGTTTGTTATCGGTCAAGCGAGCTCGCTAAGTGTCAACAAATGGAGAAAGAGGCAATGCGGGGTGATTTGTTGACAAGAATAGCAGTTTTTCATCTTGATTGTCCAGCCAGGATTCAACCAGAGATTAATTATTAAAATATTAAGTTGGTTCAATCTATTATGAAGAATAATAATAAATCCACGAGCCGTCAAACCCCGCAGTCCCATTCGTCGTAGCAATCATATCTATCAATTTAGATTTTCCATCCTTCAATCTGAGGCTCGCGACTGAGGCCCTGGATCTTCTCTTACCTTCCGTACTACCTCCACATGTTCTTGAAGCATACTCAATTCTGACCCCGAATTCCGAAAGGTCCCGTCCAACTCAGGCTGTGATGAGCGCATCACAGACTTGCCATCGGCACCGCCTGTTGGTGAGTCGCAACTTTCGTAATCTCATCCCCAGCTCCCTCCTTCCTCCGAATCTGGCTGTGCATACTGTTCAGTCCTCCCTCGTCTAGCCTTACGCTCTCCATTGCTCCGGCACCTGTTTCATTTTCGATTGCGTCCCCATACGCACTTCCAAAAACCTCATCCATACCCTCCAATGTCCGACCCTTCGTCTCGGGAACAAGGAAGAAGACGAACAGACCCATGATCGTGATGCATGATGCGAAGAAGAAGAAGAATCCACCACGGAGTTTGGTCAGCATACTCGGTGAAGAGCGGGCTACTATGAACTGTGTGAAAGCGGGGCATCAGCGAGAAGTGGGGGAGAGGAGAGTGGTGGAGACTAACTTGACAAATCCATTGCACAGCTGTGGTCAAGCAGACAGCAAGCTCCTTGATGCGTGTGGGGAATATTTCAGCGCAATAAACCCAAACCACTCCATTCCACGCCACTGAGAATGAAGCCTGCGAGCAGTAATAAGTAATCGAACATGGAAAGAAATGAGGGTTCAGATAGACTGGAAGGCGTAAGAGACTCACAGCATAAACATAAACACAAACAATGGCCACCCACCCTGCAACGCTCTTCTCCTGCTCGACCTTCAGATCGATATTCTGGGCCGTGACAAACGCGCCGATATACCAAAGTGGCAAACAAGTACCGATTGAGCTCGTGATGAGAAGCTTTCGCCGTCCAAGGCGATCGATGAAGAATACTAGGGAGATGATTGTTGCGATGGTTTTCACAGCAGCGTACATGCCTGTGTAATTCATATGTCAACAACGAGCTCGCTTAAACCTTCACCATTATGACGAAGTAGCAGCGGAGTCAATTTCAACTTCAAACCCAGCAATATTTGAAAATCTGGCAGAAGGGTCTCGAAATTAGACTCACCAGAAGCCAGCAGCACAACCTTCGTCCCACTAAACCCAATACTCTTAAAAATCGTCGGCGTATAAAAATTCACACCATTTATCCCCGTAAAATTCTGCCCAATCATCAACGCCACACCAATCAACACACGTCCCCTATTCCCCTTCCACCACAACTCGCTGACCAATCCCCACCTCCCCCCTTCACCATTACCGCTACCTCCAACACCACCAGGATTGTCCTCCCTCCTAACCGCCTCTTCAATCTCCTGCATCTCCAGCCCAACATACTCATGCTCAACCGACAGATGTCTCACGTAAGCAAGGACTTTGCGGGCTTCGTCTGCTCTGGATTTCTTGACTAGGAAGCGGGGGGATTCGGGGAGGATAAGGAGGGATGCGAGGATGAGGAGGATGGAGGGGATGATTTGCATGGCGAGTGGGATTTGGTATTGTCGGATTGAAGTACCTGCGATGTATTCATTGACGATATAGTTACACCAGTAGCCAAGGAGGGACGAAAGTTGGTTGTTGATTTCGTAGATGCCGACGAGGGAGCCGCGGATTGAAGGGGGTGAGAGCTCGGCTATATACTTGAGGCATGTCAGTATGATTGAACCGATTTGCCCATCAAGAAAGGGAGACTTTGTGGGTGGCGATGAGGTGTGTAGTGCGGTGTAAAGTACATACCAGAGGCTGTAACATGTCAGTACCTAATGGAGGAAAATCAGTTATATCACGGGCTAGGAGACTTACTACCACGACAGTTGCACCTCCAGCTCCAAGACCAGTAATGAATCGCCCGGCATACATCATACTCAACTTGCCACATGAGAAAGTCTACTTCACATCAGCCATCACATTTTCCTCGATCCCCATAATGAACCTCTTCACTAAATCCCACTCGGTCATCTAATCCCACTCCGACCTCAAACTAGATCTTTCATACAAAACCGACCAAGAAAGGAGGACATACCTGGACCACAGCCCCAACCATATAAATCGCCGCACTGATCGCCAGCGCGACTTTCCGTCCCCAGGACTTCATCCCTGGAAAAGTAGCCATGGCACCGAGTAGCCCTCCTATTTGGAGTAGGGACACTATATTCTCGATGATGGTGTTGTAAGCCGGCGTCCCGGGTGTCGGGAGATGAAAAGTGTAGACGAAAGAAGGGAGGACGAGGACACCTGCTATGACGCCGTTGTTATAGCCAAACACTGGAGTAGGGCGTGGTTAGTAATTTATCTTCTTGAAAATATGTTGATGGAAATCATAACGTGAGGAGAATAGTATCATGACTCTGAAGGGAACAGTGACTTGGAGAGATAGGAATTTTGGGGACGAAGGGGTCTTATACTTACTCCAACTTCCTAAGCAAGCGAGGAATGTCAACATGTACGGCCTGTAGCCATACACCTCAGGCGGTGTAGGTCTATCTTCTGGTGCGCGGGAGAACCCCATGTTGATTTAGTCGTGATTAGATCCGCGTAAGTTGGAAAGAGTAAGAATGATGGAATAGAGAAACTGTAGGTAGATTGGGTTGGGAGAGGTAGGAGTAGGATTGCGCGGACGTAATGTCGAAGCGTGGACGCATTGAATGCAAAGACTTGCAAATATTAAACTGTTGGAGGAGATGAATTTAAAACAAAGTGTAAGATGAGAAGTGGAAATGGGTCAATGAAGACGAGGATGGGGGTGTATAACAGTACTTTCTCAAGGAGAGGCACAACGAAAGTATATTGAGGATAAAGGTCGATAAATTTTGATTGAATTGTAGAGCACAGCTGAAGTGCCTACAACAGTAAATGTAGCAATGCAGACTTAGCAGCAGCAAAAAGCAGATCATCAAATCGCAACGACTTTTGCATAAATCAAATCACACCACCCGGGGATCTTCCACCCTTTAAGTACCAAAGCAAGCAGTAAGAAGAATTCGGCGAACCTCCGATCCTACCTTTTGCACAGGTAAGCAAAACCAAGCCAGTGCCCGATTACGGAGCTCTTGACCCCTCAGCTAAAGATGACCATTATAAGACTCCATTCACAGTTCAGCACTCGCTGTAGCTCACTCGAAAGAGCATGAAGAGTGGGCTCGCCGAGCGTGCGTTGAAATAAGATTTTGGTGGAACGCCGCTACTTGCCGTTGCTAGCTCATGGCTAGACCTCTTTCGTTCCTCATCTTTGAACAAGGGGAAGGTCAAGCGACGACTCGTGACGGGTAAACTGTTTGATTTGAGAAGAGAAGTATAGGATTGGCTGAATTGTTCAGAATGGATCCTCTGGTTGTGAGGGGTTTAGAGGAGGTGAGAGAAGTATTATGCGGGTGGCAGACTAGACGGCGAGATCGGAGGGATGAGTTACTTACTCGTTGGCTCATTGCTGATATGATTGGTCGATCCATTCTTGTGTCAGTGAGGAATTGAGCCGTCGTAGCCGAATTCAAGGCATGTGAGTCCTGCTTGATGGGATGGGAATGGCGTTGAATGCGAAACTTGTGTGGTGTTGTATTTGCCGTATTGTATTGCATGCTATGTGATCTAGCAATGCCTTCTATTCTTTTCCTCTCTACCCCCGAATTCCCTTGTACCCCGCTTCGACCAAAGCCATTTTGATGTTCCAGAGTAGTTGACTGCCAGTTTTGTTGCAAGTCCATCTACACCTTCCTCCAATCCGTCATGCATCTGCCCACACAACCCAGACCCGCAACGTCAACGACTTTCTCATGCCATGAAAGCAGTACACTCATAGCCGATCCACTACTCTCATTCTGCGCACCAGGTCGTCCTCCCATCTGCGAGAACCCGGCGCCAGTACTTTGTGGTGTAAGCGTTGAACCACGTGTGGGTGTCTTGCTAGTTGGGGTGCTTGATGCTGCCATTCCTTTGTAGCTGTCACAAGCATGAATGTTAGCCATAGGCCCGTAGAAAGAGTTGAGAGGTAGAGAGAAGCAGTAACAATCCTTTGGAGATTAAGTGATGCTTCTCCGTGGAACTTGGAGCAATAAGAATACGCAACGTACAGATATTTCATCAAGACATCCAAGGCCTCTCCACCACCCTCACTTCCGAAAATCCTTTGTAGCATGGGTGTCATTTCGCTCGCCTTTATGCTCTGTAGTACCTCGGTGACGGTTTGAAGATGGATATCCTGTTGGCAGCATCTTGTCAGCAAGCACTCTCGTATCTTCTCCTACTCCTGTGCTCTGGTATGCTATGCTCAAGAATGCAGTATTCTTCCTGAAATATCCTTCTTCCTTCCATTGATTCCCAGGCACTTCTCTTATCTTGTTTTCAGGAGCTTATCCCAGTCTTCCATTGAAGTCCGGCCCCAAGCCCATCACAGCCCCTCATCAAAACCGCTTCATGTCCAATCTCGCCGCAACCACACCCAAACCCCAAGAAAATTACGATCATACCTTAACAGCCGCATCCCCTCCGTACGGCGCACTCTCCAATGCGCCCCTCAGTGCACCCTCCGGATCACCACCTCTCAACAACTGCCTAACCTGCTGTCCGATTCCCCTAACCTCATTTTCGGAAACGGGCGCGAATGCCGGGTGGAGGGTCGATGTATCGAAGTTCGAGGAGGATTCGGGGTCCAGGGCATCAATGTTGATGGTGCGCCAGTTGTCCGAGAGGGAGGCGGACGTTACTTGTTGGATGATGGACATGTTGAGGGCGAGTGAGGGTGGTGGGGGAGGTGTTTTGTTGTATGATCTGGGGTGGGAGAGAAAAATAGCTGTACACTGCGGGGACTCAACCTCGATGAATGGGAGTAGGAAGCTAGGGCTTCGATTGCAGCTGCTCTGAGGGTTTAGGTGTTGTGCTTTTCGATATTGCGGAAGTTGTTATTCGTAGCTTGCTGGAAACGGTGCTGACGATGCGGCGGCTTGATGTCCCCTCATTGTCAGCCGCCGTCTGCCCGCTCCGCTGTTCCGCTCCGCTACACGGATTCCGCCCTCGCGCCAAGCAAGCCCACGATTTCCTCCCGTCTCCATCCGTTCACACTTCGCCTCACCCCCACGCTATCATCCCGCCTCTCCTTCCCAAACCAGCTCCTCGCATCAGAAATCCACTCACACCAAAAATACCCCCAACCACCATCCAACCATCCATCCAACCATCCACTTACTCTCGAAACCTTCCAGAATCCTGCACCGAACTCTCAGCCCGTTACCCAAAACCACAGTCCTGGGCCGCATGCATGTTCATGCAGCTCGATAGGAGCTGATATGGAACCGACTGGGATGAACCAACAAACGGGATGCCATCCCATGCCATCCCTTGACGAGACGAGATTCAACCCCCACGAAACACTACTGTACAGTGTACACCACCACAACACCAGAAACAACGTCAAGAAAGGGAGAATAGCATCATCCCATTTACCGTGTCCCGCGCGTTGGCGTTCTGGTCTGTTTTAAGTGAGGGTATGAGGGAGGAGGGTATCTATCTTCCCGTCCCCAAATCCCGACGTGCCGTCCCTTCATCCTATCTCCTATCTATCTCAAGTTTCGCCTTTATCTATCATCTTTCGTTTTTTCGTTTCTATATATTTCCAGATCGATCCCCTCTCTCTTCTCTTCTCCTCACACAACTCATCCCGCATCTCATCCCGGGTGGACGCGTTTGTCGCCTCCTTTATTTGCACTTCCCATCCCATCCCATCCTTTTCCTTTCTTTTGCTCACTCAGCCGCGCGTTTGAGCCCCAGACAGCCAGTTTGATTGCCGTTCCGTTTTGTGACGGCAGCGGCGTGGCGATATCTCTCCTAATTCTGATCTCTACATTTTCCCTCCGGCTCCATTAGCTTATTTTCCCAAACCCTATCTATCTATCATGTCTTATCAGATCGGATAGCTGTATGATACATGATCGGATACTACACTCCCAGAAAATGATAATATCTTGCCATCCCCCTTAGTCCGACCTGTTCTGGTTAAGACCAGCCGGCTCCGGTTCGGATAGCTGGGTCCTAACTCCTAAGAATCCAGTCTCCTTTCAATTGTTGACAGGAATGGGGCCATCGCCATCGCATCGTATCGAAATACGACATATCATATATCACCCAGATCCCGTGCCAATCTCATCCACGATTGTTGCTTTATTGGTTTGGCCAGGCCTACCTGTCAGACTGTTGGGTTACATGAGCACGGATTTGGTATCCGAATTTAGACAATAACACCGTTTCTGTTTTTATTTTTTTGTGCTTTGCTTTTGTGTTTCCGTTTCCGTTTTCTACTTTCTTTGAGATTTATTCTTTGGTTGCTTTTTGGCGTAGCGTGGCTTGGCTTGGCTCTTGGACGCTGGTTGGCTTGTTGGCTTGTTGGAACTTGACGGCTTAGTTTAAGGGTGGTGGTGTGGCATGCACTTTGCTCAGGGGGGCATCGTGGATACCGGCCTGTATTTTGGGAAGGGAGGTAGGTGGTGGAGTGAGTGAGTGAATGCCGGTCTAGGTCTCGGTGGACCTGTCGAGATCGTGAGATGGGGCTCGATGGGGGTTCGATAGCACAGGTAGGGCTGACTGTAAAGTATATTTCGGGGATGTTTCTGTGAGATGCTTCCTGTTCTGTTACATCACCACTGCATGTATGCGGCTGAAGGGGTGAAGCTTATGTTTATTATTAAGCATTAAACTGGTGCGATTCGATGTTCCACAACAGTCATTCAGTCACACATCAGATGTTCATTCAGTAGTCATGAAGCCGTCTTTAGGTAAGAGTCACAGTGAGCTCCAATTCCATGTTCAATCGGATGCAGATGCAAAGCTCAAGTATGAAGTATTAAGTAGGTATCTTATTATCTCTCTCTATCTCTATCAAATCTCGCAGACTGAGCCATAGTATTTAGAGCTCTCTCTCTCTTCCATCCGTACAAGATAGTACAGTACAAACACGCTCGCTCGCTCAGTACTCTCTGCAGAAGATTGCCTTCTCTGTCTTCCAACTCATACAAAAAGTCTATGCTGGGTATATTCCACGCCTCTCTTCCATCCAACAAATCAAAAAAGATCGATCAGGAGCCAGCCTCATCGAGGCGAAGTGAACAGAACTAGGCAGGCAGTAACAGCAGAAAAAGTAAGATAGAAGCACAGTATTAATAAAGAAGTAGTTTCTCTCTCCTTCCTTCTTTCGTTCGTTCAGTTCCAAGGTATCCTATCCTATACAAGAGTTTGTTGCTCTCTAGCAGAGCACACATGTGTTTGCCCGGACAAGTATTAACCCGCGAGGGTTCTTGTCCGGCTTCCAGAAATCCAAAGTGTAATATCGCTAGCTCGCATCCAGTACAGTAAAATAAGCGCGAGCTCAATCAAGTGTGAAACAGGCCAAAAATCAAATCAACAAAAGCAAAGTCTATATGCGAACAGGCAGCAAAGCAAAGAAAACGATTTTTGAACCCCTCCCCGAAATACCCAAGTTGTGTTTTTGCGCTCCTGAGAAAATGATGATGAAAACCGTACCCATTTTGTTTAGCCGAAGGAAATAAATGCAAGGAGAATGAGGTCGGTGATGACGAGAAAGACGAGGTGTGGTGATACAGGTCTGGAAAAGGCGGATCGAAGGAAACCAAGAATAGTACAGAGCCGATCTAGATGCAACGCCATGCCTGCCTGTACCCATGATATGTTCCCATTTTTGAATGTACTCCGAACCGAGACCGAAGAACTTTTGTGGTGGTAGATGGTGATGCTTTTTCCGTCGTCGATGTGGACAAAGGGAGATGCGTCGCAGGCTAAGGAATTGTGGATCGAGTCTCGCTGAAGCAAGGAGGCTGATGCGATTGCGATGCGAGGAACTTTTGTTGGTGGACGAACGACGGATCGGTCCAGAGCGAAAATGACGAGCTGAAAAGGGGTATTGTGGCGACGAATCGATCGAACCGAGCACTCGGGTTCCAGTTGGAATGCAAACAGGAAAATGGCGGGAAATTGAAAATGAGAATCGTCGCGAGTCGTGGTAATGTACAGGATACGATACAAGAACAGGTTGCTGGTGCAGAAACACGATGCGTATTAGAAGGGTCTTTTCGAGCTGAAAATAGTGTATCAGAGAATGGTATGGTATTTGAAGCGTGTGGTCTTTCGAGGGGCTGCAAGACGAGGTTCTGCGACGCAACGTTGGGTTTGGCTGGTGCGCCTGCGACTGCAGCGAGTCGCGCGTGGAAGTCTTGACCCCCGAAGGTGGTTGTTTATCGCTCGCTGGAGTCGATGAAATGAGGATCCTTCGCGGTCCTTATCTGGGCTTCGGTGGAGGAGGTTTGGGGACGCCTGTCGTGTCGTATGCGCCTCGGCCCATATTGCAGGAGCTGACTTCTATGGAAATCATCATGGTGGATGTGTGTAGATGTGGAAGCTGGAGAAGTCATGGTCAGCGATGGATGCCTCAGAGAATATATACCCGGGTGGTGAAAGGGATGTCCAATGCTGCCAAATCAAACGGTTGCCACAAATACAATGCGAAGCAATGATTGCATCCGGCCTTTGAAAGATTGGTGCGATGCAAGCTGGGAGGTTGTTGAAGGCAAGGAATAGTGTTCGTCTGACTCACTGTGGTGTTGGTACGCAAGGCTGTCTGCCTCCTGAAAAAGGAGAGCGGCGGTGTTCCGAGGAACCAAAAAAAAAGTTGGGCTCGCGAGATCTGTATGCAGGTCGGCCGATCGGTGCTTGTACTGACTGTATCCTCACAACTTTCTTGCTCTCGTCGTCTTCGAACCAGGAAAGAGGATGCGTCGCAGAAGTTTTCCAGAAGCAATGACAGGAATGAGTGTGGGTCGATCGCTGACTATTATGTGTCTGTTAAGATTTGGGTTGCTTTGACAATCCGAGACTTTGCGACAGTGTCTGCGACGGCGCGACTGAGCTGGGCGGGAGCTGTGACCTTAATGCCGGTCGAAGGTGCGTAGCCGAGATGTTCAGTAGAGTAAGTGGAGGCTAGGGTCCGAGGAGGGATAGGGATAGGGATCTTGCGTGAACTGCTGCCGGCAAAAGGATGCGTACAGGCACGATCGGATCTTGTGATGGAATTTGGCTGTGGATGGCTTGCTTTCCTGTCCTCTGCACTTCTTTGCTGGGAGGTTGTATGGATGGCCAGGGAGAGATGCCCGGCTTTATGGAAGAAGGCAATGAGCGTGTGTTCGGCGATTTCTTTCTTTCGTGTCCAGCTGCAATGCAGGCAGGCGGAATTGGGCAGCAGGAAGAAGTGCTGATGAGTCTTTCGTCTTTCTTGTTCGGTGGTAGAGTGAGTATTGTGAGTGACAGGATATGCAGTGCAGGCGTAGTGCAGCAGCAAGTGAGATGAGATGAGACGATGTAAGTGAGGCTGGCAGATCCAAATCGAGATGAGCTGTTGATGGTGAGGACAGGAAGAGTGGCAGATATTGGTAGGACACACTCGATGGATTGCACTTGAGGAATAATATTTTTTCCTTCGTCGAGGGAAGGGGCTTTCCAGTGTCTTATACGAGCGTTGATTGCATGCCAGAGTGACAAGGGAGGAGATCTCCCTTTCCCTTCCTTTGGGCTTCGGCGTTGACCAGGGTGCCCTCCATGCCAGCAAGCCAGGGGTAGCCGACGATGCAGCCAGGGCAGGAGCAGGGGCGGCGCAGAGTAGGGCGAACACCCATGGCATGGGCAACAAGAGAGAGTGAGTGAGCATGCATGAACAAGGGTAAGGGCATGGGCAATTCACGACGGAGGAAACTCAGGGAGCTCAGGATTCAGGGATCAGGAACGGCTGCGCGGGTTTGGGACTGATTTCGGGACTAGGGGAACACGGAACAAGAAGAGACACATCGAAATGAGAAGAGCACGAGAGCTGGGGCAGAGGGCAAGGCAGGCCGGACCGACCACCTGGCAGGGGCTGAATTCAAAATTGAAGCCTGAAGACCCAGCAGCAAAAAGGAAGACGATGAAAGCATTGAGGCACGAGACACCGCGGTTCGGCACTGTAACAGGTAACTATAATTGTAAAATATAGATACAATGAGAGGACGGTAGCTGGCTAGCTGGCTCGCTGCTCGTCTCGTCTCGGCTGGCTATTCCACCAGCTGATTCCGTACCGTAACTATGTATCTCAGACAAGACGGCCCTCTGCGTGCGAGTGGTTACGAGCTTGCACCTGGACGCCTATGAAAAGATGTTGCGTCTTGGGCGCTGAGCACAGGCTGTCTAAGCAAAGTTGGTTGGCGTGGACAACTTGAGAGTGGACGAGTAGTGAGCGACAGTCTTCGTCGCATTCTGTTTTCCTTCCTCCCTTCCTTCGTTTTGATCATATCATCATCTGGTAGCATGTCATATACCGAGCACCAACTTAAAAAGGAAGTGATCGAGTCCAGCCGAAAAGGGGTAAGCATCTGCACTTCTTGGAACGGCGCGGCCAGCAAACGTGGGAGAGCAAACCAACGTAGCCCAACAGTGCAGGCAGAGAAAAAGGGGGTGGAGATAATTTGGACGGGAAGGAAAAACAACCCGGAGGCCTGGGATTTGCTAGCAACATCAGCATCAAGCCCCAGGACAGGGGTAGCGAGGTGTGGAAACGGAGGTGCAGCACACTCAAATACCCCTGCTCGAGAGATGGGATGGACAGATTGTGGATATGGCCATGGGGATGAATATGACGATGTGGGCTTGCATGGCAGAGGATTTTCCTGGGTCGCACTTTTTCTGGTTACGGCTCTGGCATTTTCAAATTTTAAATTTCTGTCTGATGGATACGGACTCAGCACAGAGTTCAGTTCGACGAAAGCAAGACTCGTGCCCCGATGACTCCATTCCCATTCCCTCTGTCCGGGCAGGATCACCAGATCATCAGCTCTACCTATTATTGATGTCTCTTGCTTTGCGCTGAGAGTCTCCTGACGAGGAAATGTTGTACTGCCAATACTTGAGTTTGTACAGCAAAAGGACCGCCCAGACGGATTCAAGTAACTCGAGATCGTTGTATCGTTACATTTGTTTACCGTCAGCCTTGGAGGCTCAGCACCATGGTCAGAGGTTACACTTGCACACCTCACTCATCCCACGACTCATGGTGATCTGTAAGTAAAGTATGCGCTGAGCCTTGTCTTTCGGCCTTGCTGCACCGCTGGTGCTGTTCAGCTCAGGGCTCACGCACTCATTAACGTAATATCAGTCAGTGCCCGACCTAAAACATTCTCGAAAAACTCTGATGCGTTCTGTCCATCTCCCTCAACATGGTCAAAGCCAGCAACCAAACCCTAAATTACCACAGAATAGGAAATCAAACGATAAATCCCCGTCCGTAAACCGTCTGTTCGCAATCAATTAATTGTTCCGCGAGGGCCTGATCCAAGCCAGCATTTCGAACGAACCTGAGAAGAGTTTTTGAAGATATCCACAAAGTTCCAATGGAGACAGACATCCACTTCCGCGCGCAGACGACGACCGTCCAGTCGGCACCTCCTCAACTCATTACAAACCCTAAGCATCCACTTCGCCCTGAATAACGGTCTTGTATCCACCGTAATCAGCCTACCCGCCTCCCCGTTGGCATTTGATTTCATCTACCGCGAGGCTAGGGTCAGCATGTCTCGCCTATGTCATCTATCTGATTACAGCCCAATATTCTAACCAGAAAGAAGCCCGAAGCCCTGTTGCTCTCACTACAGCGAACCCACCCACACACAAACGCTTTCCCAAAAACTGAAATTGAAAAAGCACATCTCGCAGTCGATCTCAAATGCCTTGACCTGACTAAATTTCAAGCTACCCGGAACCCCTGACTAAATCAACTAACCCTACCAAGCTCAACTCTAATACTCTCTAGCCCGCCTGTATCTATCTTAGTGCCCTCCCGCCATGCCTTAAGCGTACCGGGAACCTGTTCCTAGCACACCCACTGCAGGGTGGGGTGGTCTCGGGGCGCTGATTTGGGTGCTGGAAGACAGGGATGGGCTCTCCCACGAGCTGAAAGAGGAATGGTATTGTATGACTGGACAGGGGCGGACGGATTGCTGGGTCGTGTGGGCGTTTTGATGTGACATGGAGCTCGATAGAAATGCAAGAGTAGGAGTGCCAAGTCATTGATATCATACCCAAAGGGTTCTTTTTTTCAGTGCGAGTGCTCGAAGGGAACTTATGTGAGGAGCTGGAGAGGGCAGATCAAAACGATGGACAGAGCATCGCCACAGAAAGCATCAGTGGCATCAAAACCCGTCGTTTCAGCAGTACCGAGCACACCAACCCAAACCCATCCCAACGGCTCTCCTCCTCAGCCGCCTCGCCCTACTCCAGACAAGCCACTTACCCTCTCAGGACCAGAAACAACCAACGCATTATTTACCACAGCACTCCTGATAAAGTTTGGAACCAGACCAACCGTCTCTCGTGGCAAATGGTAATGATCAGATGAGATGAAATTAAGTGCGAACCTACCTACAAACAAACGAACGAGCGATTCGACTCAACCTGCTACTTTGATTCGGGACTCTGTTTTATCTCCCGGCCCGTCGCGTGGCGTGGCTTATCCTGTCCGCCAGGCTCAAAGCGTGGCGCCGCGAGATCTGATTTGCGACCTTGCGATTGTGATTCAGGGCCTCTCGTTTCGTGCTGGTGATTTGTAGGAGGGGTGAGGCGCGGCGACCTGTTGGATGAGGGGAGTTTGCGCCGTGGCTATGCTGCAACTTGACTATTGTATTGGGTATATATTGGGAGTCTTGAGCACCAGCTGGTC
Source organism: Cadophora malorum (assembly GCA_017365405.1). NCBI lineage: Eukaryota > Fungi > Ascomycota > Leotiomycetes > Helotiales > Ploettnerulaceae > Cadophora > Cadophora malorum. Next base: position 47,440 of record JAFJYH010000137.1, on the reverse strand, counting down.
AGTATCAGCACCAAATAGATGCCAACGAATCTCTCTTCTTCCTCAGAAAGCCTAGATTGTGCTGGCGCAGTAGGTATCTGACGCCTCACTATTTGTTTGACTACATCTAGACGAGATCCGACGGTTGTGGCTGAGTTCTGATATTGCGTCGTGAGATATATTGGACTGGCTATCGCAAAGGACGAGTCATACTTGCATATAACACAGCATCCAGAATCTGGAGGCGAACGAACAGATAAAACTCTGATTTGATTTGAAAATGAGAGGTCATGTTGATGCGCGGCGCTCGAGCTGAATCTGTCACATTACGTCGCAAATCATAGCACAGCAACAATCACCAAGCGACTGATCTAAGAAACGAGCCAACAAACCAAACAAGAGCATTTGACTTCTGCGAGAATTAAATTTGTTTGGTGCTGACTCTGTCCGTTGGCAGCGTTCAAAATTGACCTTATCAAGATACAGCCTGCCGGCATCAAAACTTCCTTCCGCGGTGATTCAAATATCAAACTGCAGGGTCGTTCCTCGTGCGAATGTTTCTAGAAGACTTCTACTTTCGTCTTCGTCTCCCATGCTTCAAGGTTCACTTCTCAACGGTCTTCACAGACAAGCCAGGACATACCTGTCCCGGGCATACAAACTCTGGTTCTTATTCGTCAAACTCGTACGCTCGCATAGAGAGGGATATGATTTGACACGACAAGCATATGCGTGCATATCCGGATTTCGGTGCCCAGTTCCGAATACATCCTTATCCATATCTTAATCACTTCTCTCCTACAAAGTTCATGCGATCCGAAGTTTTGGTTCAGCTAAAACAAATGAACCTTGCCCGGCCATGCGTGAAGGCAGGACGAACGCTCGATCGATTTTGGATTTTATTTTAGCCCTGCTACAGGACGTTTGATCCACTCCGGCTCCATATTCATGTATTCCGGTCGCTAGGTAGTTGGACGGCAGAGGTGGCTGGGCCAGGCAGGTTAGTCCCCTGCTTTGTTTTGAGCCTCCCTTTTTGAATTTTTTTGCATGCGTGAGGCAGGAGTCAGGAGACGGTGATCACTGATCATGGTGAAATGGTGATGGGGGGCGGCAGATGGAGTCTTGGAAATTAGGAAAAGCGTTGGGGTATGGCCAGGGGCTTTCTGTACCTGACATTAGCGTACCGCCAGCCCGGCATTTCTGAATCCTCCCCGCGAGCGATGAACTAAACTGTTTCTGTGCCTATCCGCGGTCAGTTCACTTCTCTTGACCTCAAATTTTCTGTCTTCGTTGTCTCGGGGAAAGAGAAGGAAGATGCACAGGTGGAATGACCGCAAGAACACTTGTCTCGTCTCGGTGCGTTACCGATCGAAACATCCACAGAACCTTCCGCTTTGAATCCAAAATCCAAAGGTTGAGCTGAGCTGATCTCAGCCAAGTCATCCTCAGTGTGACAATTCTACTCGGTATGCCAAGAAATGACGATAGCATCGTAATCGATGGTAGCACTAAGTACTACGACCCAGCTTACGACCTACTGGCCGTCTTTCTTCCTCGGAACCTTCTCTCGGGTCTCACGACATTGAAGTATTAGACGTCCACTTGCATCTGATTACACGACAACGTCATACAAAGATCCCATCGAAGATGCAACGGAAGATATCCCATATTAGATTGGGATACACGACTGCGGCTGCTGTGTGCCGTTGTGCTTCGACCAAGACTTCGCCTTCAATGTTGCCTTGGATGACAAGATACAGCATCAAGATCGCCATCGCGGCTGTAGTCTGAGCTTGACACCGGTACGTGAAAGGACAAATGAAGCAAGCCTGCCGAGCCATTGTCACTACTGCTGCCTTTGACTCAAGCTTGACTCCGAACAGAAAGCCAAAAAGCTTCGGCCCGGGGCCGAAATGAAAGTAGGAAAAGCAAAATGTATTGATTCCCTTTCGATAGTTTCTAGTAGAGTTAGAGTTGCTTTATATCAAAGTGACATTTATTCATGTCACAAAACACGCTCTCGACACATCGCATAAAGTCCGAATCCAATCCAGCCCAGTAGCCAGACCAACGGCAGCAGCCGTGGGGCGGATGAAATCCCAGCCTGCAGGTTTCCTTCTTTTCCTTCCATGCCCCTGACGATCCCATGCTGACAGCCGCGGAAGCGAACCGGATCGCCGCCCAGAATTTCGAAAGGAAGGGTACGGAAGGAAGATGCCCTGATGCCCTCCCTGCCATTTTCCTTCCTTCCGTGTTACCAAAAAGCAAGCTCACCTCACCAAACGCGCATGCGGCCTGTTCTGTGACCTGATTGATTGTTGGAATTGAGGTGGGTGTGTGGTGAGGTGCGATTCCTACTTTTGGATGCGAGAGATAAGGATTGTCTACTTCTTGCCAATCTGCCGTCCAGACCCAACGCCTCGGTACAGAGTACGCTTTACGTTACAAGCAAGAATGATCTCATTGCTTTTGACCTCTGGATGTTTTGATGGCATCGATAATTCCAAGGAAAAGGTCGATCCAAGCCTGTCACTTCTTTCCTGCTACCGGCATTTCATCTCGGCTCGTCTCTCTCATAGGTCACATTCAATAACGCCCGGAATAGGTAATTCCGTCGTCCCAATCCCTCCTCTCTTCTGGTCGTCGTCGTCCAAGCTCCAGCTTACTTACCTATCCTCATCAGATCCTCGGCCTCGTTCTCGGACAGATGACTCTTCAGATCCTTCAATGTCTTCCCGCCGCTATGAAGTGCGACAAAGAAAAGAGGACAGAAGTCAATTCATCTCAGAAACGAGCGCTTGGTGGTTCAACAAACGTCTTTAGCCGCATCGCAGGGCAGGGTACCATTTGCGACGAAGCGCAAACCACTCTGGCGCACCCTCTTAACTCGGCTTACCGTCCGAGAGACATGCAGATGCAAGCTGCAAGCTGGCGGCGACAGAGACACAAGAGAGCCGGATGCCGTAGCCAGCTCGCGTCGAACACCAATTCGGTACGTGCCTTGGGAGTTCTGTTCACTTAGAAGCTTGTGAAAGGGAAGAAAGAAATGGTGTGAAAAGCCGAGAGTGAAAAAAAAAAAAAACTTGATCTGAACTCATTTCGATTGATTGACATGATGAGATGAGCGAGGAAGAACGGTAATTCGGTACCGAGGTCACTTGTGGACGGTTGTGGTTACACGACAACGCGGAAGAATTAGACGGAGTTTTGGGGAGAAGAACGGCCGGAAGGAAGGAAGGGAAATCCTGGTCTGGGGTAGGTATATTATAGAGTGATTAATTATCTCATACGGAAGAGAAAAATTATTGTTTTTTGAAGAAGAGGGAGGAAGAAAATTGCTTGCCGTCATTGGTATCAGTTTTGTCTCTTGTCCTTGCCTTTCTTGTGATATGTGCGCCTCAAAGCTGGTGATAGCGCGCTCGAGCGCCAAAAGCACTCCTCCCAAGAAGCGTCTTCAAGCGCTACCGTAAGAGACGCGTCCATTGCTTTTTTCTCTCTCCCATTTTCCTGCACGGCCAAGGGTCAAAGAACGGGATTGAATAACCTAATCAGGAGGTCTCCCAGCCTCCTCGCTCAAAGGCATCACCACAGAAACAAATCATCAATGTCGTCCGCCATCCAAGACGACCACACCGAATGGAAACTGCTGCCTCTTCCTCGGCCTCATCATCCTCCTCCCCTTTCCCTGCCTCTCACATGGCTCACCAAGGATCAGATCACCGGCTCCGGGCCCCCGTTGTTTCCACAGCTTCTGGTGTGTTTCCACTTGTTCCAGCGTTCCACATCAAATGGACACTGGACATTGGCTGGGATAGCTGCATGAACTGAGGGAGAAAGGAAGCTAAAGAGTGGAGGGTTCGTCCCTGCATTACATTACCGATATGACTGCATCCAGGATATGCGAGGATAAGGGCTGTGGTATTTAGGAGATAAGTGGCTGGCTTGAATTGGCTGGTGTAGTTTAATATGCCACTGTGGTTTACAGGGGAATTCTCATCTCATCTTTTGAGCGCGGTGTTTGAGGGCAGTGAAGATCGGGGTGCTTGTTTGATATGCAGAGACAGGGGACATGGTATTCAAGTCCCTGCATGGATGTTTCCTCCGTTCTTGTTCCTGCATTTGGACAACCACTACGTATGTACCTCCGTACAGCGTACATTGCATGTTGGATCCGTATTTCCCATCACACCCCTTCCGCACTGCATTCGCATCTGCACGCTCGCTCCAACAAGAGACATCGCACAAATCACCTGCCTGCATACCATGCATTTGACTCAATTGTCTCCTCCTCAAACAAGCCAATTTGTCAGTCACTCAGACTTTCACCAGCACAGACGAAATGCAAAGGTAAAATTCACGATCCATTAAATCCGAGTGGCCGCGTCCTTACGTAGGAGAGGCAAAAGCTCAATTTGAATTTCAAGTTTAGGCTTCGACGTTAGAAGGAAAAGGCAGCATTCTAGCGGCCTTCTGGAAATCTTCTAAAGCCTTGTGCCCACGCGTGTGCTTTGTCTGAGCGAGATGGCAGTGGAGTCAGAGGTTCCAGAAAGTCAAATCTCGGCTAGAAGCCGACGCGGTTACATCCAGGGTATGAATGAGGTGGCTGGTTGGCTGGTTGGCCATGAATCGTGAAAGAAAGTGTTCATCCGAATCAGGGAGGGAGTTTTGTATTGTGCCCTTCCCCGGAACATGACTGCCTCAAACAAACGCCGTGTCTCTCTCTTTCACCGGCTTGAGCTTTTCGCAAAAACTCACACGGGAACAACAAGTGATAGATAGAATCCATCACATCTTGCTCGTGATTTACGGCCCTCAAAATTTTAGCTTTCTTTCTTTCTTCCATCCTGTTCTCTGGTAAGCTAGCGGAGCATGATCACAAGCGGACGGTAGGAAGGTCCCAGGATCCCGACTGTTTGGGCGTAAAACGCAATCTCCGCGTCTGCGTCTTGCGTCCGCGTCTGTCTTGCCTCTTCTTGTCTCGTCTGTGACGGTTTGGCACTCCCGTACCCGAGGAGACGGGATCGACCCCGTTGAGGAATGGAGACAGTTGGAGGAGCCGGTTGGTGGATATATCGTGTGCGGCAAGGATATCGTGTGGATACAGCGAGGAGTGAAGGGAAGGCTGGTTGACGATCATGTCCTTTCCGTTGGGAATTCTGAACCTTGAAGTGGAGCGGAAGTGAGAATAGATTGAAAGGGTGGGGATAAGGACATGCTATTTCCTCTCCACTTTGTTAGTTGACGTGGTGATCTCCTTTTTTCCTTTTGAGGCTGATCCACGGCTTTGAGGGTTGAGTTCCAAGGAGATTTCTTTGTGTGGGTGATGGAGCTGGAGGAGAGGGAAGGAGGGAGGACCTGGGGAGCTTGGGCTAGGGAGATGGGGATTTTGAGGCTGAAGTGGATGCTTTAGGCAATCGATTTGAAAGATCTTCTTCAGACTTTTTCTTCTCCCCTTCTCTTCTCCTCAACTTTCATCAAATCATCTCGTATCTCTGTCTTATCTCTGTCTGTTATTTGAAAAGTTTTCCCCTCTGCGCGTTTCCAATTTGCTTTTCTGTATCATGTCGTTGTTATCTCTCATATGCGCTGTCTATCTCTTCCTCCCAGGTCCCTGCCATGGGGAGTTCCGCCGCTGAGGGAGTTGACCGGTCGATCTTCCGGCTTGCTGTTTAGTTCTCGGAAAAGTTCAAGGGACTGGCCTGACGCCTTGGCTGAGGATGATCCGATTCGGGATCTGTCTTCTGCCTTCCTCAAATCGATGTCTTCCGCGAGCCAGCTGCCGGATGTGAGATGGTGTGAAAACGGGGGTTCGTTTCGAAATGTCTCGATACACGTGGGAAGGAGCCTCGGTGGGGGTCACTTGCGATGAGTGGGATGGGTCTCGTCCCAATGAGGAAGTCGTTCAGGGATATGACATGTGACGAATTTGTGACATCTTTTGCCTCTTCGTTTGTTGGTCTATGTTTGCACTTTTGCAATACTTTAGCTGTCTCTGATTTACTACCGTCATAGCCATCTTCTAAGCTCTCACCTGGCAATCCGGCAATGTGCTGAAGCTCCAAATATCACATGATGACTCCCGCCTCTTTCTTCCCGTCCCAAGACTCTTCACCAGCAGCCCTACCACAACCTCAAGATAGAAAGTCTCTGGCACTACGTTGATCATCTCAACATCACAGCAAAAACAAGACTTTCGTTCACTTTGTTGCACTTCGCAAAAAGTCGAATAATTTCCGAGAATCTGAAGCCATCCTCCAAGAAGTTATTATGTTTCGTTCTCTGCCCTTCGTTTCGTCTTGACCGGATCCTCAACCGGGCTGGACCTCGATTCTGACCTTGGGAAACGCTACGCCCGCAACGAAGCTATTCTATTTGAAGCGCGCTACGGAACTGAAGTAGACGTAAGTTTCATTGCGATATGCGACCGGCTTGCGCCTTTGGAACCTTTAAGGGAATGATGGCGGGTGTTGTGGCGCGCTTGCGCTTTTGGGTTGCGGTTGAGAAGATCATGATCTATTTTTGGGCCTGCTCTGAAAGTATATCTCGAGATGCTGGGGGCTTGCGCTGGAGATTGGAAGAGCATGTGAGGGTTTTCGATCGTTCTCACTTTTCCCAAGGGATAGAGACTGGTTTAATCCCGATTTCTTGGATTTCCCTTGATGCTGTTTTCCCTATCAACGTTGTTTCAGGCACACTCGCCAAATAAAATCTCCGAATTCCTTCAACCTCAAACAATTCCTCAACACCAACAACATTCCACCAACAGAATTATCATCTCTGGCTCCGCTCGCTCACTCAGCTCCGATGAATCATCACTAAAAGTCCCGCCAGCCCAACCCTATCTCCCCAAGGACAGGAACTCAATCGACCAGTTGATCACCACGCACGCTCCTCTCTTCCCCTCTTCGGCTCGCCATCCGATCTCCCCACGACACGGCACACATCTCATCTCGCACCGAGAATAGCTCCCGTCAAGCCTACATCAGACCCGATCGGCCCTGGATCTACTCTGAAACGCATATCTCCGATCTAGTCTTCAGTCTAAACGTCTCTTAGCTTGAGCTACTGCAGGTTCGTGATTACTTTTCGCTGCTAGCTTGAGCTGTAGCGACTAGGTCGAGCTGCGGTCGGCTGTTAGTTGTTTAGTGATCGGGGAAGAACTTTTTTTTATGTCATTACCCCTTGAGCCGTTGAATTAGTTCTCATTTGGTTCCTGAGCCGGGCCATTGTTCGGATTGGGCCGAAAGGGTAGGGCATTCTGTTGAAGAAGAGGATGCAGCGAGGGACGCAACAAGCACACCCAGATAAGTGCATCCAGTTCTTCTTACTCCTACTGACAACTCTGAACTTGTTCTATTGTCTATTCGCTGGCTCAAAGTATCCGCTCATCAAGAATGCCACGGAGACAATCCACAACGGCAATGAAGTGTGCTCCTTTTCGCGGCTTCAGGGGCCTTTTCCTCAGCCTCATTTCCTCTATCCGAATCAGGTTGACAGCTTGACCTTCCCCCAACTCATTCGAATCCTTCATACCGCGGTACACATCTACTAGCCTTGACCTAGTAATCCCAAAACCCCAATTCTGGGTCGACAGTTGCATCGGAGATTTATTTGCTATATGCAACAAAAGTCACTCCGTAGTTTTCTTCTGCGTCGCTGCTGGTCGTTTGAGGCAGGTGATGTGCACTCCTGGACCTTGGAGAGCTCTGGGTCTGGGTCTGAACAAACGGTAAGGATAAAAATGGCTAGGGTGTTGAGCTAGCTAGAGGACACTCACCCAGCTGGGAAGAAATCGACCGCGCTTGGAAGAGATCAAGAGTAAAGTTTATGCTTAAAGTTGAGGAGGGTGAGGAGAAAGAGGGATGGTCTCCATATATCTTCATCTGCTGACCTTGAGGGCTTGACCCACGGTGGGTATGATCGGTCTGCTCCACTTTCTTGCGATTTGCAACAAATGCTGGGGAGATGGAGATGGCCCGCTTTTGAGGTGGGGAGTGTGGAGGATGTGGATGATGATGGATGGTGAGGGGTCGATGTGAATTTGCTGTGATCAGCTGGTATGAGATCTTGGAAGTGCTCTAAAGATGCATGAACGGCTGGGGAACAAGCGATCCTCGTGGCAGCCACGAGGGGCGAATATGTCGCTTGTACCTAGGTACAGATCCGTGGCGATTATTGTCAGGATACTCATAGCCACTATTCTCCCTGTTTTGTTTCCTATCCAGAGTGTCATCGAACAATTATTTTATTTTGTTCTCTATTCTTATACCTTCCAAACATAATATCTTCCCCTCCTCAACTTCCCCCGCAAATTCGCCAAAACCTTGTATCTACGACATTTCCTACCGACCTTCCAATACCGATTACCTTATCTTGATTATGCAGGTTCCCCTCCCTCCCGCAAATCCTCACACCATCAGCCGACCTCGAACAGACCAGACCAGACCACCTGTTCCTTATACCTCTCAAGCTCAATCCATAAGCTCAAGGTACCGATCCGTCCTGCAGGCTGTAGCAGTAGCAGTAGCAGGCAACTACGAACTTTGCGGGGTAAGCACCTTACAATTCCCTTGGCCTTTGTAAGTTCTCTACGAGTATGACGGTACGGATGCACAGTACCTTCGCTCCCCGCAGAGAAAGCTTCCGCGTCCCGTCACCGTCCTCAAGGGGAACCTCGGCAGCGCTCTCCCCGCGCACGCTAGACTCCGCCTCTCGAATGGATCTTCTCCATTTCCATCTCTTTCAAAATCAGATCCCCTTCAAGATCCATCCTTTCTTCAAAAGAACCTTGAACTTCCCGTCTTGGCACTTCCAACCTCACTCTAATTCTCACCCTTTCCTCTTACCTTGCCCCTTTTTCCTTCTTGTTCTTCTTCTTACTGGTAGTTTGGTATGGGCTCGCAGCTATGCTACGCTACGCTTACTTCCAGGTTCCTTCAGCTGTTCCCCACAACACCAAATGCACCACCACACCACGTGAAAAAAAAGCAAGTCGAGATTAAGGGCAGTGGAGGCATCGCATCCACACTGCTCAATCCACATGCGAGTGAATGGTAAGCATTCGCTCGAGTGGAGATTTGGGTGGGGCGCGTGCGAACTGCAACAAAAAAACGTTGGACCGTCTGATGTTTTTGTTTCTGTGGTTTAGGTGGGTGTGATTCATTTTGGGTGGATACGGAGCAGGTATGTCGGTAGGTGGGTAAGGTATTTTTGTTCTGCGTGCCATGTGGTGAGGTGTGGGTTTGAGGAAGGCTGCGGAGAGGATGGGTGTGGGGTTGTGGGCTGATGCTGCTGATGGGATGCTCCAGGAGACTTTGGTGATGAGGTGAGAATGTGGATGCGACGCATGCGATGCGGCATTGTTTGTAAGCGGATTGATTGGAAGATTTGGGTTCTTAGAAGATGAGTAATTGTCCGGAAGTGATATGAGGATTCTCTAGGTCGTTTGTTTTGTTTCTTTCATTAATACGAAGGGCCCGGATGCGTGAGGCTTTGGCTCAAAAGAAGGTGGGAAGATGAACGAGAGGGGTGAGATTTGCATCATCGAAGATGATATCAATAGATTCAGCAGACAGAGAAATCAAATAGCAGATTGTGTCTAGTCAGTGCATCGATCCTGTATCTGCCTACTCAATGCTTTGCTTGAAGTAATCGATCGTCCCTTCCCCTGAAAGCCGCTTCATGTAGGAGACAGGGAAGAAGGGAAGAGCGAAAGAGGGATTAGCATTCTCTTCGCCAAGGTAAATCTGTCCGAACCGGAGTTAGTTAGACTTCATCCGCTTCTTCCTTTCTCATCGCTCAATATCAAATATGAAGCAACTATCATCTCATTTGCCGCTCGCGGTATCCTGTCGGACTCGTCGGTGAGAGAAGAGAAAAGTGGACTAAAGAGCTGTCGACAGCCTCGTTTCGCAGTGGTGGTGGCGGGGTCCAACTATCCTTGTGCTCGTCGCTTTTTGAGTCCTCGACTGCTCTCATCTTCAATGTAAACATCGACAACTGCGTCCTTTCACATGTTGCCCCGTTTCTTCAGAATCGTTCTCAATATCCATACTACGTTGCTTTCATCTAAATGAGTCTTGTTAGACGTCATGATATTTTGTTGCTCATTCATGACTCACTTCGGGAGATATCGCTTCTACAGTTGACATCAATGGTTTTGCACGGAGCGAGAAGTCTGCTCTCGATCCGTGGCCGGTCTACTGTTGTGTATCTTGAACCTTAATTCAACTGCAATCAAGTTTTCCTCCTGTTTCCCCAGCTCATGTTCATGGCTTGCTTGCGGTCCTTTTGATATTAATGTGGCGGTGGCTGTATATGCAGGGCCGTTGAAATTGGGTCATTGCTGCCTTCCGACTGGTCAGCACCAGAATGTATATCGCTTCCTTCAAGAAATCGCTCAACATCACCTCTTTAGGGGCAGCCTTTCCATGTTATCACCAGGCTGCAATTCAAGAGCCTTGAGTGTGCGTGTCCATTTTCCTTGAGGGTGTTATCAATTGTTCTTTCCGTCAAGTTCGTCCAATCGCGACATCGGATGATGCATCGTGCTATTCAACGAGCCACATCAAATCGGGCACTCAGCCTCGCGACTTGAGATATGTGAGTACTTATAGATGAGACTATCTTGATGCCTTTGGATAGTTATCCTTCGCAATGGCGTTCAACGACCCCATGAGACATTATGTCTTCACAAGCACCGCCAAAAGACCTGCTCGATCCTCTGGTGCGAGAAGTTACTCTCTCCCCAGGAACATCACCACTCCTCACACCACAGTTACCAGAAAGTGAAGCCACAGATAGACCTCGGTTAGCTTCCGTTCAAAGCACTAAGTCAGTGGTGTTCAACCCGTCCGCCCAGCAAGAACCCCGCCATCGAAATGCCCCAACACATGACAAAGTAAATACTCATCCCAGATGCTATGGATCCGGGAAGAGAGAGATCTACTGGCGTTCCCCAGCCAGCATGATAGCATGCTTCTTTCTTGGTGTGTTCGTCGCTTTGGGTCATCACTTGTACTACACTTCGTTGAAAGGGGATCTTGTGGGAGATGAGGAGGAACAGCAGAGAAAGTTGAGGTGAGTTATCATTCCGCTTAAAACCAACACCAGCTTACTGAATTTGATTATATCTCTTGAATGCTTCGATGTGCTAACCGAGCCCGTTTCATTAGATATGGTACGACATTCGCCTTTGTTACACAAATCAGCCTTGTTGGCTCAGTAGGATTCGCATATTCACAATGGTTATGGAAAACTTTGAGGGCGACCACCGTTTCTGTACAGTGTTTAGACTCAGCATTCTCTGCCGACACACAACTGATATCTATGTTCAATCCGGAAATGTGGTGGAAGATCAAGCTGGGATCACTTCTTGCTCTGCTTGCATGGTGAGTGTGGCACAGACCCGTAACATCTGCCTGGCCATGACTTATAGTTCGCAGGTGTCTCCAACTTCCGTCACTAATCACACCTGCAACGCTAGGAGTAATACCTGGTACACAAGCTGTGAACATGTCTGCAGAGGTACCGCGTCTTCTTATATCAACGAACGACACTGGACAGTATTCGCGATTCGAGTACTCGGCGCCGCTCCTCCCAGATACCGTTGAAGGGCTCAATGATACGAATAACTTCTTTGTCGGTCCTCGAACCATCATTTCTCGACTATCTTCAGCTACTGCGACTACAGGTCAGATACAGTCCATCTATCCACCATTCACCAATTCGTCGTATTCCCTTCAATTCTTCGGTCCTACTGTCAAGTGCGAGGAAGCAAACAGCACACAAGCGGAAATCATCGATCGTCTTCTGAGGCTGAAAATGTCCCATTCAAGGGACAACTTCTCGGAACAAACTTCAGCTTACTTCGGTTTCGTCCCGAACGAGTATATTTTGAATGGTGGCGAAGTCACGGATATCGAGACTGTAAACGAGATCTCGGATATCAGGATGCAACGACCTGCAAATACTTCTTCAAATCAGTTGTGGACAAATTATCAAAGATATGTCTGGGATAGCTCTGGTAATCGAAGCACTGTTGTGCATCATTCAGTGTGCCGTCTGTTCAACGCTTCTTACGACGTCAATTTCGTCTTTGAAGCTGGCAACCAAACCATCCAGAGAAATGCGGATCTCCATCTTTTGAATGAAATCCAGTACCCAGTGGATGACCCTTTTACTCCAACAAATTACGCAGCTCACTCTTACACGGCCTTCATGTGGGTCCTGACAGACCAACTTGTTGGCTCTATGGGTTTCTGGATCGACAATACGACACATCGAAAATTCAGCTCCATTTCTACTCCAATCGAGCACAATAGTCTTCTCGGGAGCGTAGATCTGGACCCATTTTTCGATTACAACGATGCTCTGTATCGTCAAAACTCTTCCACTGCCAACAAGAGTATGAGCGACCAGAGGAGAGAAGATAAGGACTTGGCGAAGAACAAGACTCTGAATGCGCTGATCGAGGAGTTATCTTTCAACGTGACTATCAGCTTTATGAGCAGCAATCTTCTATCGTAGGTTTTCCCTCGGCCAAAACACAATTCATTGAAGTATAATGAGCTTTGCTGTGGATTTTGCGTTCTGTGTTGTTACTGACAATTTGCAGGCCAAAAGTCAACACGACTGTTCTCCGCACCACGACCCTCAACGTCTACACCTACAAATCTACTAGCCTCTTCCTCGCCTACGGCCTGGCCACTCTCACCTCCCTTCTCGCCAACATGCTCGGCATAATCGCATATCTCTCCAATGGCTCTGCCCACGATAGGAATTTCTCCGCTATTCTTGGCGCTACCAGAGAGCGAGAGCTAAGCGAACTCTTTGACGAGGAGAATCATGGTACGTTGCCTGTACCGAAGCCGACCAAGAGGACTTTATTGAAGTTCAGAGATATGGATGAGGGAGGGTGGAGTTTCAGGAGAGAGGAGAGGAAACTTGACCTAAAGGACTGGAAGGCGTTAATGGATAGGAGGACTAGTGTGGTGAAGAAGCCCTGGAATTGGAGGAAAGTCCTTGGTTTCTGGAGGATGAAGGCGATTAGAGAGAAAAGAGGCTGAGGGATACCGACGGTGGCTGGATGCGACGAGGAAAACGAGAAGAGGAGGGCACTGGATTCGTGGGCTTATAGTAGTAAGAATCGTGGATTGAAAGACAGTTGCGTACTGGAAGAATCCCGGTAGATGGCTGCGTTGAAGTCAAGGTCTTTTGCATGGTAAGTCGGAACAGATGCTCGTTAGACCAAAGCTAATTTTGACAATCAAAATAAATAGCTGAGCATGACATTGCAGATAACAATGTTTTTCAGTAAGGAAGTAAACAGTTAGCAAATACACCTTACCGCCGTTGCAAAGGGCCCATTCTCCTCCTAGACTATCAAAAGTCTGTACTCAAACTCAAGTCCCTCCATTCATCTAAGTCCCTCTTCTCCGCCTCCAAAATACCCTCCACAGTCTTCACATAATCACTCCCCATCCCCAACCTCCACGGCAACGTCCTCCCCTCACACCTCCCCGAATGCGTTAGCGCCTCTACAATTAACTGACTTCCCTTCACTGGATCTCCCGGCTGGTTATGATTATACTCCTCAAACGCCCTCCTCAACGGCTCCATCACCGGCTTGAAATCCTCAATCTCCCTCTCCGCCACAACCTTATTCCCCTTAGCCAGCAAATCCGTCCTGAAATACCCAGGCTCAATCAACGTCACCTCGATCCCCAGATGCTTGACTTCCGCCTTCAGCGCGTCGAATATACCCGCCAGCGCCCACTTCGTGGAACAGTACACGCCACACCCTACACTTCCATGCCAACCACCTACACTGCCTAGCCCGGCTATCACACCTGAGCGTGCAGCGCGCATGTAGGGTAATACGGCGCGTGTGACCGCGAGAGTGCCGAAGACGTTGACGTTGAAATTCGCCTTTGCTTCGGCATCAGATGTCTCTTCGATGGCGCCCTCGAGGACGGCGCCGGCGTTGTTGACGAGGATGTCGATGCGGCCGTGTTGGGCGATTGCGGTGGCGATGACGGACGAGATGGTGGAGTCTGGGGAGGTTACGTCTAACGCGAGGATGGTGGCGCCGAGGGTAGAGAGGTGCGAGAGTTTGGTGAGGGTGCGGGCGGTGGCTATTACGGTGTCGCCGCGCTGGAGGGCGAGGGTTGCGATGGTGGAGCCGAAGCCGGAGGAGCAGCCTGTTATGAGCCAGACTTTTGGGGAGGTGGAGGTGGACATATTGTGGTGTTTAAGTGGGGCTGTCTGAGTGGTTGGGTGAATACCTAGATATGTTCCGGGTGGTATTGAAGTATTGGCGAGAACTTGTCTTGATTCCGTGATGAAGAAGTCTGCTTCCACTCCAGGAACTCTACTCCTACTTATATATCTCATGCTCCATCCTTCTGTCCAACTTATCCCCAATTCTGTCCCCAGTTCCATCGGACTTTCCTCCCCTTGCTATGTAGCATAGGTAAAGTATGGCGATATGCTCAACACGTCGATCGCAGCTTCTCCTATCGGCGATAGGTCCCATTCGCAGATTTCAGAGTTCCTCAGTCTATGGTATCGGCGATATCGAGGATAGCCGAACGCGCCCAGGCCAAGACTGTAGCATGTCAGCATGTCAGCATGTCAGCATGGCAGTCGAATCGGTTTGTTGAAGGTGGTGTGATTGTGGGGACAAGAAGAGTGTGTAATCGCCGTACATGATATCTATTTCAGCCTTGTTAGTGGGGTATTGCCAGGTTCGAGGGCTGAAGCGGGAGTGAGACGAGTGCAGGGGAGTCGGCGTTAGGATTTTGGCGGGGTAGAAATGTTGTGTGGGATGTCTTTATGTTCGTGTATTTGAGAGAAGCAAGGTATCATCGAATGAAAGTGATTTTTCGATAGATTGGATCTTTCGAGAACCTGTTAAAGAAAACGGAGTTTCCTCCACAAATTCTGTTACGGTATCTTGTTCTGCATTACAGAACTTGTGACGGTATGACTAGTGTCAAAGAGCAAAGCGTCGTCGCCATATGGACCACAGAAATGGAACTTATTTAGTGATCGGGAAATAAGTCTGGAGAAGCCATGTACTCGAGTAATCTGCGCTGGTCAACAATATTCCTGTTTAGCCCACATTAAAAGTTTGCTCATGATTGTTTTGTTCAGTGGATCTAAGAGTCGCTAAACAAAGACTTTTCAGTGGCCGAAGCGACAGAATCAGGGGCGATGCGGGGTAATTTATCGCTGAACCGTAGGGGCCCCGCCCAATTTCACAGGCAAATTCTGCTGAGAGTGATCAGCAACAAGCTCGTAAATCCAAGTCATAGCAGAAGACCCTCGTCAAAGTGTCAGGAATTAAGATCGGACAAAATGGTTTCCTGACCGCCTGGAAAGGTGGCATATCAACAGCTCTCTACACTGGAAGTGGAAGCACATACGTACAAGGTAAGCAGTCTCCAGGGACAATAAATTGACCTATGTAGGGACCGTGATTCCAAAGTGGGCGAGAAACGGATCTCGCGCCAAAAAAAAAAACGCGCATTGGTGTGATGGAAACACAGTAAATACCGTTTATGACGCTTTCCCACCACGATCATCACGCGAAAATACTTTTATTGATGTAGTACCAAACTCCAGCCCCTCGATCCAAAGCTGATATTATCCTGTCCATGGATCGCCTTAATGATTATCTTCGAAATTCACCACCCATCTCGGATCTGTTGATACGTCAGCGCTTCATTTCTCAACCATCGTGCGTTTCGCAGAAGCCAGGGCGGTTTTCTGGCTCATGATACCCGGGGCGAGATTACTTACCATTCCAAGGCTTGTCTCTGGGTAGAGTGTACGGTGCTGCAGTCTGCTCAAAAGGTACAATACCACTCTGCCAAGTCGCAGTCCCTTCCTCCAACAAGTCCTTTACAAGCGTACCAGGGACAATCACGCCACACTCAAAGTTGGATACCTTGACTAGCTTCGTATTGCAAGTAGCCTTGTTCGTCTTCTTATCCGCCTCAAGTGCTCCCCAAGCCGACTGAGACAGATTGGCCGATCCGATGTAAACGTAATATGGCGGGGCACTTGCATCTCGTGGGTTGTAGGCAAGGATAAGCTTCTGATGAAATAACTTTCCAGTGTCCTTCGACTGGTAGTGATGGAATATGCGCTTGATTGCGTCTGGTGCTCCTGTCCATGGGTGGATGTGGCAGCCAATGTTGCTTGCAGCATCCTGCGACAACGAATCGGCGCTTTTGACATCTCCTACTGTTGGGTAGAACAGCTTGACATCCGGGACAGCTCGGTTCTCATCATCTGCCGTGATTTTACCTTTGCCTAAAGCACAGTCGTTGAAGCTATTGAGCCACTTTGCTGTAAGTCCACCAATACTTGCAGCGCACAGGTCGAGTCTCAACTTTCCATTTCCCAATCTTGGTAGTTCGAGATCGAGATCATTGACAATACGTCTAAGACGAAGAAGCCCATGCTTCTCTGCCTTTGTTCCAGAGGAGACTCCAGGTACAGAGGTCGTAAGATGGACTTTGACTTTGGAGTAGTCATACATTCCCTGAATAGACCGGGTGAAGGTGTCGGGTACATTGAGGGCAGAGAGATGGGATAAGAAGTCGGTTTCGAAGGATGAGATCATTTCTTTTGATCGAGAAGCGCGTCTGGGAAGGTCGTGGATGTACCAATGGTTGTCTCCGAGAACCGTGTCGATATCCATCATATTGCACGATGTGATGACGATTCTAAGAAAGTCGGCATACACCAGAACAAGAATCTTGGAATGAGATGAGCCCGCAGACCAGGCGTAGAACGCATGGTAATTCAACCCGTATCGCTTGGCATACAAGGCTTGGAGCTTGGGTTCCACAATCGGCATCTTGCCCTTTGTTACTTTGGGCGCCTTACCGCCATCTAAGATGAGAGGAACACCAGCTAGTTCACATGCTTCCGGAGTCATCGGATCTGCGGTAAAGAGCAAGTCAGAAAGTACACCATGCACTGGACGTATGGCCAAAGGAGCAGAACGAGTAGGTGTGATGATCAAGCTTACCCATGTTGACATCGCGACCGATGTAGATCTATTTTAGATGTTAGTGATGGCGACGTCACAATGGCAGTAGACACATACGGGTACTTTGTCCGACGAATGTGTGAACGGGAAATGTCTATAGAACTCTTCCTCTCCAATGAAGAACGAAAATGCACAGGCCGATACGAGACTGTTCCCCTGTACAACATCCTTTAGATTGACACAATTCTTGGCATCGACCCTACCAGGAGTACGGGTGATCCGAAGGGCGCCGTTGGGATAGGTCATCTTAGCTTCTGCTTTACTAGTTGCGGAGAGTATCGCTAGAGAGGGCATATCAGTATCAGCGAGTGAAAATTAGATGACGATGAACATACATGTGACTCGCTCTGAAGGCACAGGCTGAGGGGCGGGGCTGGTGTTAGAGGAGGTCAAGTCAACGAGCGTCGCCTGTGCGCGCTTCGTACTCTGAGGTCCTAGATCATCTTCTGCCTTGCGTTTTGAGCCTCGCTTGATTTGATCTGGCTCTAGAGACGACGATGGGGTGCCAGAAGCTGTCGAAGCATCATCCAACATGGACAGTCTGATGGCCTCTTTGAGATCACTGTCCTCATCGGCTGGTTTCGGTGATGGCGTGGGCGAGCCTGATTGCGTTGAAGAATCGTCCATCTTAGACAGTCTAATTGCTTCCTGAAGCTCACGGTCTTCCTCCAGCTGTGCTGCCTCAGCGCGAGATGCCGCGAGTGCCTGTCTTTGTCGACAGTCAGCTCGTGTTTGCCAAAGGAAAGGGATCTAGAATACTTCAAGTCGTCATCCATCCTCACCTGGGCAAATTTTCTCAAAGCATTGGCCTTTTGGTGGCTTGACCAATTCGAAGTCGATTTGTTTGCTGGATTTGGATTCGATACGAGGAAGACGCGACGAAGATATCGAACGTGGAGATGTTCACGCTCTCACGTGCTACTCAAAACGCGCTAGCTGCCTCTGTCCGGGTCCGGTTCGGGCCGGGTTCTGCGATGCGCCGGGCTGACTGGACCTAGGTACTTCGATTCAGGTTTCGTATTTCAAAGCCGTAAGAAGTAGAAAGAAGCTCGCTCTGCCTCTCAACTTCTCATGCAGATACACATTTATGACAGCTCTTTAAAGGAATTAACTTGACATCGATTATTCGAAAGAACCCCTTTTCAGTCTGAATGATCAATGCCAGTCGCCCTAGTCGCCAAGTATTCTGGGCTCATCGTCACTTCCAGATGACGGCGATAATCCTCTCCGAGGGTCGATTTAAATATCATTGGCCATGGCAAGATGCTCATCCGTCAAGACAGCTGTGCAAGCTACAAAAAGTTCCGTTCGATAACAGTGAGTATATTTAACAAAAAGCTCACGGTCAGAAGCGAGAAGAAATCTAACTAGGCCTGGTTCCAGACGTTTCAAATTTTGTATTCCATGCACGCTGATTGATTTTTACATACTGTTTCGGTTTTCTCGTTTTATCCGTGTCACTAGAGAATCGTTTCCAAGCAACTTTTGCCCATTTACCATGAATTCTAGTATTTCACCACCACGACTGCCACAGCCTAGGATATCGACAACCGATACCACTCCTGTTCAGAACTACTTCTGGCGCTGAGGGAGAGTGCTCTCTTCCATACTCGCCGCCACAATACCACGAAGACAAATGCTCGCTCTGACTGTTGCACCACTGCCGACGTCAAACTTGTTTTGCAGAATCATATCTGGTGCCTGCTGCACGTCTGAAAGTGGAATATCGATGGCGCCGATTTCATCCTGCTTGTTCATAAGAGCGATTCGGAAGTTTTGAGCCCCGCTGCCTAGCATATCTGCTGTGATGGGAATGCGGAAAGCCTGGTCAAATGCGGGGTTGGAAATATCTGTGCCTGGTGCATCGGTCTTGGCAGCTGTCTGGAAGCGGTGCTTCTCTCCCCATGATACCACCACACTTGGATTGAGCTCTATCAATTGTATCAGCAAGGTGCTCTAGCAATGTTCAGGAAGAAAGGGTAGTCTAAATATTCCAATCAATATTTCAGACGAAATAACACGAACCTTTTCTGTTGCCAGGGATGTCAAAAACGCCGGCAACAAGAACAGTGGCCACACCACACATTAAACCGTCGTTGCTGTGATCTGAGGCAGACAAGCTGTTGCCCTCAGCCGCGAAGTGGAAGAACTTGCAAGAAACCGAAAGTTTACCCTCGATTGGATTATCCTTGTGTAGCATGCTCAGCTCTTGCTTGCCACCTGCTGCCAAGATCTCCCTGACGGTAGTGACTGCAAGACCTATTTCGTCGTCACTGTTGACATCGTGATCCATGAGATCGAAAGTGATGCATTGATTTAGATCGGTAACCACGAAGTCGTGTGTCTCGTTCCAAGAGGGGTTGGTGGTGTTGTCCTTGGTCGTTGTTCGCCTGTTGAAAATCTGCAATCAGCATCTCGATCGTTTGTAGTGGCACAGTCCTGATCATGTGGAATAGGGAGAAGAGGACCAGGAAACATCTCAAAAATAACTCACCAAGCCTCCTCAGCACCGACGCTGATGTTCACGTAAGTGTCAGGGGAAGCACGCGTGAGCTTTGAGAAGAGTTTCTGCGCAGCACCCTTTTTATCCTCAGCAAATCCAGTTGCCTTCTCGGCTGTGATTCGAATAACGCCAATTGGAAACAACTGAGTCTTGAAATAATCGTTGGAAGCGTCAAGCTTGATCAGAAGACGATTTGGCAATGTCAAGATGGAGTTGATGATATTAATGATGACTTTCCGAACTGCTCCG
Source organism: Cadophora malorum (assembly GCA_017365405.1). Classification (NCBI taxonomy): domain Eukaryota; kingdom Fungi; phylum Ascomycota; class Leotiomycetes; order Helotiales; family Ploettnerulaceae; genus Cadophora; species Cadophora malorum. The sequence goes on along the minus strand of JAFJYH010000137.1, from coordinate 27,644 downwards.
TCGATCATGTCGGAGTCAGCGACGTTTGCAGCTCCGGTGAAATCGAGTTTCAGGACTGGTGGATTCACGAAGGCAATCTGAGCCGCTCCAATCAGCGGAATGATGTCGAAGGTTGGACCCAGAAGTATGGAAAGTCTGCCATGAAGTGCGACACCTTTGACGCCCTGACGAATGAATCAGCTGCCAAGTTCACCAGTACGAATCTCTCGGGTTGTTTTTCCTCGGTACATACCAGAGTGGGAATCATGTTCCCATCAAGTTGAATGTCGCATTTGCCAGCCCAGTCAACATTCATATCGCTTTGAGCAAAGGAGTTAGCTTGGACTTATTGCCACGTTGATCACGGGATCGTGAAGGATGAAACGAGGTATCCCGGGATACTAACAGCTTGATGCTCTCCGTCTCAGTCTTCGTTGCAAGGACATTCGAAAGTGAGAGGGGAACGTGACCGAGATCAATCTTGGTGAAGTGGAGGCTCGATAGCGGGCCAGGCAGCATACTCGCAAACATGGGCTCGACGATATCTTTCAGCATCTTGCTGCCGGCAACATTGATATGCGGCCATAGCTGTGCAACGATGTCGTTCAAAAATTCTAAGTGGGTGACATTTTAGCTGCTACGTACAGACCCGAAAATGAGGCAGATATGACCGAGGCGGGAGCAGAGTGCATACTTACTCACAGACTCTCCACCTTCCTCAGCAGTCAATTTCTCGATAAGGGAAGCCATATTGATGCGGGGTCGCTCAAACGAGAGATGTCAGCAAAGAGGTCAATAGTAAGGTCTAGAAAGAAGTGTTAGCTGTACGGAGATTGTTCCCGAAAGTCCTTTCTCAGAAAGACGTTCGATGCACTTTATAAGCGGGGAAGCTTGTTCTTTGCCAGGGAAGACTTGAATTTATTGATCGGGAACCTGTTTTGGGACATGCATGATGCCGTGGCCGTGGCTTGACGAGCGGGCTGTGGCTGTGGCTAGTGACATCACTTTCGGCAGACGATCGCTTGGCATTTGTCCCTGGCCAGGTAATCAAAACACAGCAAGCGAATGGAGAACTCTATGATAAGTACTTTTAATGTCACCTTTTCGCGGATATCACCAGAAGCTCCAATGGTATTACGACTAGCATTCTTTGAGACTTCTGCTCCCTCCTTTTTCTTTTATGGCTCGATCGTGTTTAGTGAACCGGCTCGTCACATTTGCATCTCCACACGTCACTGTGTAACTGACCCGATCGTGGGAATCTCTCGGTGTCTGTGATTCTGACTATACTTTGTCTTTTGATACTCTATCAGAGATATTCATCATGAACCAAGAGACTGGCATGATTCTTACTTCAATCAAATCGGGCCCACGATGAAACTCCTCATGTGAGTTCTGATGTAGAGTTGGATGCTTCCCTGTCTTGTCTTTTATTCTCTACGGCATAGCATTTCTTTCCAATCACACTGTCCGGAGAATATCCACGTAATGAAGAAGAGTAGGATCTGCTCAGAGCTTCGTGGGACCGCACGCTCACGAATGCTCTAAAGCGACTGACTTACGCAGCTTTCCAGATCTCATCCATGCCAGTCTCACTAGCCCTCATCAACCTGAGCTCATAGAAGTGATAGACCAATTGATCGAGCCGTATCCATGAATAACCTGGGTACCCATCCAAAGACTTGCGACTCGGTACGGGAAAATCGGACTCAAATGCGAGGATGCGCATGTCTTCGTAATGCGACTCAATATGGTTGGGAATGACGGACTCAATACAGGTATTATTGACGACAAGAAAGGTTTTCGTGAGGATACCCGACTCAGCAATTCCAGACTCGAGATTTTAACCCCAAGCAGGAGCCCTCTAGGTGCTCCGGTACTTTGGTGGGTCTTCTGCCCAGATTCGCCGGCTCTTCACCCATTGGTTCATATGGGTGTTCTTGGGAATGGACAAAATGTCAGGAGAGCGGTGGTGCGAGACAATGGAATCATATTGGCTAATTGGGATGATCCGAATGGTTTCCATGTCAACACAAAATGGCAACTCCGGAACGGAAGCTGGGAAGATCTTTGACGGGAAACGGGAACTTGCCATTACACATATGTAACAGGTCTTTCCATGTCATGTTGGTATCATAAGTATTCGTAATGAATTCCAGATTTCTTTCGTATGAGGTCTCCACCGGCTCCTGCCTCTGCTGAATTCAATGTAAGTACTAAGAAGTCATTTCAACATTCTCACGTTCGCATGGATGTCTCACAGGGTTGTCCAACATCGGAGATTTCTTCCCCAAGCCTCATACTGGTTGGCTGCGTTAAGCTGGTTGTATTTACTGCGTTGACGTCCAGATTGCTGCTTTCATCGTGTATTTCCAAATGGTCCCGTACCCGAGGTCTGGCGAGAGTCTAATCCGAGAGTGCACATGTACATAATCTGAGACTGATCCCCCCCCCCGTCCCTCTTTTCTCAAGTTTGAGAATACAATTATTATATTATACATGTAATATCTATATGAAAATTGATGGTTACCCATGAGTAACATCGATACAGTAGGATATTAATCTAGTTACCCACGAAATATTTTCCAGCCCTTGGGTTAGGCAGTCCACCCCCACTACCCTACCCGATACAAGAGTACATGTTGCGCGAAAAAAACGATACCAGTCCAGCCAAGGTGGATAATATTCTGATTGTGGTACTTATCTCTTGTTCGTCGTTGATGTGGCCAGACTGCCTCCGAATCCTCTTGTCAACGAGGGAGATCGTTCCTCTGGAGATTTCAAGACCGGTGAAGGCTTCGTAGGAAGCACTGGCTCGTCGATCTGGAATTCTGTCGACTTTTCAGATGCAGGCTTCTTTCGCCCGAACCAACCACTTAGCTTCGCCGCGACCGAATCCCCCAGGTACAGGAAGACTGCCGGAATGAGCGTGAAGGCACCAATGAGGAAGAAAAGAGGGTTGCCAAAGATCCTACGGACGAAGAACCCGATACCGACGCAGACGGCCAGGTACTAGACGATTAGATGGCCGACCTGGAATGAGCGCTGGAAGAAAGACTGTCCGACCTTCCGTTCGGACGAGGAGCGCGCCGACGTTCCCCAGCCAGTCTTGTTCATGGTGAAAAGCGCCCAGACCTTGGATGGCAGCAGGCCGAAGAAGTAGAGGAAGCCATAACAGCTGAAGAGGAGCATCCACGGATCTCTGCTCATGATCATGGCTACGAAAGACTTCACAAATGCAATAGCGAACATAGTGACGAGCCAGATGACGGGGCTCAAATTGTTTTCAGTGGCAGGGTCAAAGAGAAAATGGAAGACAGTGGCGATCAGAATGAAGGGGTACAATGCTTGTATGGTCGTCTCGAGAAGCATCCAGGGGGCCTGGTAAGCAAAGCTTGCTGGGAACCAAAACGCCTCTCGGAAGAAAGACTTACTCCATCTCGTCTGCTGCGCGACCCAGCGTACGAAAGAGGTCGGAGACTCGCTGTCGCACCATGTACGGTGGGTATAACGCGTTCTGAGGCCTTGGGCCAGCAGCTGGTTTGTCAAGTGGCGGTCGTCGCCAAAGGTCGTCGCCTTGCCACCAAATGTCTGTAGATTCCAGGGCCCGAGAATTGTCTCGAGATCCGAGGCACGGTACATGCTCATCGGCCCGGAGAGGCAGCCGACACAGGCCCACATCGACTGACATGCCCGCTCAATGTTGAAGGCGAGCCAGTACCGCGCCGCACACAAGCGCGCGAGCAAGGACTCCGCGCGGTTCCAGATCTTGACATCTGCCGTGACACCGCCGACATCTGGCGAGGAATGGAGCAGCGTCAGCATCTCATCCAAACCGTTGTTCTGGATGAGGGTGTCCGAGTCAGTTGTGAAGACAGCGTCGCGTGTGCGCAGGGCGTAAATACTCATGGCAAAGGCTGTGAACATGGCGGTGCGCTTATGTCCGTGGGGTTGACTGAAGCAAACTGCCTTGAGGCCGCTGATATTCCAATTGTCGTCCCATTCGAGCACTTGTGTAAGTACTGCCTGCCTGGCCAAAGCTAACGCCGGGGCGTGGCCGGGTCGATAGCGACCAACGAGCCAGTGCCAAACTTTGACCAGGAAGAACCGTGTGTCCTTAGGTATGTTGGCGAAATATGTTTCGCGGTGTAAGTCCGAGAGCAAGAGTGGCAGATGAATTAGCGGTGCGTTGTATGACTCAAATTCGCCGACGAAGGCGTTTGCCATGCTCAGATCTGGCTCCTCGTTGCCGTCAACGACGCCGATGACACACTTGGGCCGGAGCGTCTGCGTCTGCAGACTGCGAAGACATTGCCGCCACGCTTTCTCATCCTCGCGGTAACCGACAACAGCAATCGAGACCTCGCTATCAGGATTGAGAAGGGCGGATGTGCCTTGTGTACCCTTTTCGCTGTCGCCTGCCGCCTGAGCGTTCTCCTTCAATCGTTTGTTGGCTATGCGATTGACACTGATGCGGTTGAGAAGGGCACAGCAGAGCTGAAAGAGATAATGGGTAATAAGAATTGTTCCGTACAGGCCGATGGAAGTTATGGTGAGATTGAAGATCCTGAGACCAATGATATAGCCTGCAATAAGTGCGCCGATGATACCAAAAGCCAGGACAACATTGAAAGTGGCCTTGAAAGGGTTGATCTTCGGAGAGTTCCGCGGTGGTATGTCGAATATTGGGGCCGAGTCAACAGAAGGTTCCTTGATGTTGTCGAAAGGGGTCGCGAAAGGGTTTGAGTCCGGCAGGACCTCGATTTCAGACGGCCCATGGCCTACCTGGGCTGTATCTACTGCCATCAGATCCTGGATTGGTTCTTAGTCAACGAGGGAATAGGGATCAAGAGATGTATGGTGCCAGACATCTTTGGCAGCACGACGGTTATAGGGTAAGTACTACGCGGTAAGATATAGTGTCCAAGTCCTCCCCTAAGATTTCACATAGCTTCTTTTTCCTGGAAGTGCCTTTGCTTCAAGCCTCTTCAAGTTCATGACTTTTTGCGGCGCCACACACCTTCAAGACACGCATGGTTGAGCAGCCAGATTTCTCCTGGGCAAAGGACATTCAAATTTAATGGCGTCGGGATTTCCCATTTCAATAATATGGGATGAAGCGAAGACAAAAAGGAATTCTGGCGAGAAACAAAGAAAAACATTAGGTGGAAATGAAAGACGTCCCCTTATGAGGCTTCACCGATAAATTAATACGTAATAGAAAGCGCCTCACGACTGCAATTGATGTTTGCCCACTTGGCATATGATTGATATCCCCGGAGATGTGGTTTCCGTCCGCCTGGGCAGCTTCAGTTTCACTTTCTCACCACTTCACAGGCAATTGAGGTCTAAGGGATCTCAACTGAGAGACGCTGGGCGATCGGAAATGTATTGGATGGCTTGTCACTTAGCGGCTTCACGTCTGTGGCTGAGATGCAGTTGCCGAGACCCCACTATATTCGCTTCCACCAGCTCTGTGCACGTTGGCATGTCACTGCCGCTGGGCATCTACAACTCGCGGCGGTAGATACCCCACGGCAACCTGAACTCAGCAGGACCCCAAAAAAAATTTCATTCGAAAACTAGTCCCAAAAAGATTATTGCTGATAATTCAAGGCCAAACACACACACTTAGAGGTCCCACAGGATGATATCTGAGAATGCTCCACTCGAATTCCGTTATACACATATCCCAGCGAAGCTGAGTACTACAAGGACGGTGGCGATTGAACCAAGAGAAAATGTCTAGCACTAAGAGCCAGCCAGGTATTGCTGGACTAATGAAATAGGCAGAATCTACAACAAATCATGATAGGGGCTTCGTGCTGTAATTGCCATGTCTAATCGAGGTCTTGCTGCCCGACGAGAATACTTGCTCGGTTGAGCATGTATCGTCTGAAAAAGGATTGAGAGTGGTCTCTGTTGAGGAAGAAGCAAAAGACGGCTGAATTGGACAGGGACATTCCCCTATTGCCAGTTCCAGGAAGCGATTCGAAGTATAGTATACTTCTACTTCACCCAAGCTTTTTCTTGCTGTTGCAGCCCTGCTATCTACTTTCCCTACTCTGTGTTTAGAGATTATTACATCACCCTCGTGCTGCCGACTTTACCCACCTAGCAACATGCCGACCTCTCGGGCAACATCTAGCATTTCTTCGGATGACGAGCTCACATTTGACCTGGGGCTGTCGGGTTGGGTACGCGAGAGTACTGACAGTTCCCCTCTCACATCATACCCTCAAAGTTCAACGAGCAATACAGACGACGATTTCCTTGCCAGGCCCAACATCCCGTCATCCGTCGCAAATGTCGAGCCGAATTACCCCATCGTCAACAACGTCTGTTTTCTCGGGGCCGGATTCGTAGGTATGCAATTCCCAGCTTTAAGCACTCGCATATGAAGCGATTTGCGCTACGAAACATGCTTCAGACGCTTACCCTCTTCCTATAGGTGGTCCAACTGCTGCTCTGGTCGCATACCATAATCCTCAGATCATGGTCAACGTGGTCGACCTGAACCAAGACAGGATTGCAACATGGAACTCTGCTCATCTCCCAATCCATGAAACCGGCCTACCAAAGATTGTGAGAATCGCTCGAGACGGCACCAATTACTCAATCGTCGACTTACCTGGTCTCGGCACCGTAAAGATTCTCTCGAGAACGCCTAACCTGACCTTTTCCACGAGGGTCACTGAGTCGATTGCCGAGGCCGATGTTGTGTTTATATGCGTCAATACTCCCACCAAGCTCTACGGCGTGGGCGCAGGGGCAACCGCAGATCTAAGTATACTTGAGAGTGCTGCAAGTACTGTTGCCAAGAATGCGAAGGATGGGGCTATCATCGTGGAGAAGAGCACTGTACCGTGCGGTACTGCACATATGATTCGAGATATTGTAAGTTGTTCAACTCTTCATATCCCGTCTCTTCGCATGGCGTCCCTTGTAGTCAATTCTCTGTCTTCATGGTTACTTCTATACCATCGGCTGAGATGGCCACGGACAAAAGTGTAACGGAAAGACTCAGTTGTGTTGTATCCTGTCCTGCATCCATAGTCCCACGCTTGAGTGTCCTTAAAAAGACATGGAATGCAAGACAGAGCTTATGACTTATACTAACGCCCCCTCTCTCGTAAATAGCTCGAATTCCACCGTCCCAACGCCCGATTCGAGATTCTCAACAACCCAGAGTTCCTCGCAGAAGGTTGTGCTGTTTATAACCTCATGCATCCGGATCGCATTCTCATTGGTAGTGCCACCACTCCCGAGGGAGCGAAGGCAGCTGAAACACTGAAGGGCATTTATGCTGCCTGGGTCCCTCCATCCCGCATCCTGACTATCAACACTTGGTCATCAGAACTGACAAAGCTGGTGGCGAACGCTATGCTTGCGCAACGCATCTCGAGCATCAATGCCGTCTCGGCTCTGTGCGAGGAGCTCGGTGCCGACGTCAAAGAACTCAGTCTTGGTCTTGGAGCAGATTCCAGGCTTGGTCCTCGCTTCTTGCAAGCAGGCGTAGGGTTTGGCGGCTCATGCTTCGAGAAGGATATCCTCAACCTGTCGTACATGGCGCAGTCCCTGCATTTGAGCCAGGTTGCCGACTACTGGATGGGAGTACTCGATATCAACAAGTACCAGAGGCAAAGGTTCGGTAAGAAGATTGTGCGCGCCCTCAACGGCTCACTCAGGGGTAAGAAGATTGCCGTGCTTGGCTTCACGTTTAAAGAAAACACAAACGACACTCGCAACAGTGTCGCGGTGCACTTTATTGCCGAACTCGCGGCCGAGATGCCGGCAGAAATATCGATCTTCGACCCGGGCTGCTCAGTTGCAGATATTGAGGACGAAGTCCGTCAGATTGGCCTTAGCGACTTTCAGATGCAGCGCATTAAGGTGCGGGAACACTGGAAGGAAACTGTCGACAGCGCAAATGTAGTGTGTATCCTGACGCAATGGAACCATTTCCGCTATCCACCCGTGCCCACGCCCAAATCCAAAGCCAAGGGGCAAACGCAGTCAGCAGAAGGCTTGAGAGTCTCCGACGATGTCGACTGGTTCTTCAAGAACAAGTTATCCGAGATGGATATCCTGCATCTCGAGAAGCTTGTCACACGGGATCGTGACGAGGCAAACGAGGACCCTCTCAACCGATTCGTCGCTGAAACCAAGTGCCCGTCCGATTGCGCCCATTGCCAGGCGAAGCAGTCTGGAATGAAGGAGGGCGAGACTGTGGACTGGAGAGAGGTTTCTACTCTCATGCGCGAGCCCAAGTGGGTATTTGATGGACGGAATATCGTCGATGGCCCTCAATTGGAGAAGTTGGGGTTTCGGGTGCGCGCAATCGGTAAAGGCCCGGATCTGCGAGAACGGCGTTTGTCAGGGCGATAGATATCAGAGTCACGACGGGAAAAATAATAGTGTAATCTTAGGTTATTAGAACAAGGGCATGAGAGAAATCATTGGCGAGAATGAGTTTGACACCCTATCAAATAAGAGATGAGGTTGCAGGTCTCCATTGCAGCGACCAGGGATTGAAATGGAGTGTAATTAAGCGAAGCTGAAATTGAAGGTATTTTCACCAAATCATGGATATTTAGACATTTGTCTGAGAGAGAAAATGACATGGTCAGTACCGTAAACCATATGGAATACGTCAATTATTCCTTTGAGTGCGACTCATCGCGCAGCCTGTGGCCCCTGTGACAGACACTGCAAGCCGTCCCTAAATTGTTACTAAATGAAGAGGGTTGGGCAGGACTCAGTATGGCCGATGCGCTGAATCCCCTGAAATGCTACGCCGATCAGTGCCTTACTTCAGGTTGCACGGCCTGGAGAAGTGTCAGCAAAATATGTATCAAAAGTATCCGACCATCATTTGCTGCCCGCAAACAGGCACGCTACTGAGATCTATGCTGATAGTAGCCCAGCAAGCAATGCCCGGCGTATGCATTGTGCTTCAGGCTTTCAAAATCCATAACGGATTTGTCCGTTCCTGACCACGAACAGCTGATCTTTGTATCCCTCATGTCATGCGCAGTTTCCTGCGCTGTTGAAATGGCCGAGATTAAGTCTAGGCGGACATATACACGTTTCTGATGAGCCCCAATACCTCGTAATTGCTTTCCATCAATAAGCCCTGCAGCAGTTCTTTCGAAGATAGCACAAGCATCTTGCTAGCCTCAAATAGCTCAGCGACCGTAAGTAAAGGTTTTACAAAATTATCCCATCCCCACATATCCTTTGCATTCTCAAACCTGTTGACGGGTGAAAGAAATGCTAGGGCCAGCCAATCTCTTTTGGTAGAAGACGCAAGTATGACAAGATCATCATATGGGCTCATGGTCTTCCTAACGAATCGATATTAGAGACAACAAATGTCGCTTGCTCTTCGGGGTGCTTGTGATCTTGAAGTTGAGTCTGAGAGACATCTGAGCAATAGTATGATAAATTGCGTTTACAGGACCAGTAAAAGATCGGGAATACTATGCTCCACCTTCAGGGAGTTTGTAAGAAGCTCGTTATTTATGGCCTGACCTCCAGCTGTTTGTACAAGCAGCAAATGTCTGGCTAATTCAACAGTCCCGCACCAACACTTAACCAAAAAAAATTGTTGTTCGTTCTATTGGTGATTGGATCAGACTGGTCTATTAGAATACACTCAATTCTTCTTCAAGATTTACATTGTGATGATAAGGTAATTGTCCTCCCCAAGGGTCATAAAGCAGTGTTGATTTGAAATACCCCGCTAAGCGAATGTCCTTCTCAGACGCGAGGGCTATTTGCGCAGAAGTCTCCGTGTTCAAACTTGTCTGATACGCCAAAATTTGGAGACGAATGATCTGTTATGCCGCAGCCCCTCAACGCAAATGAGCCAGGGAAAGGATAACGGTTTATGCGAGGCCACCAACAACCCGTGAGACAGTCTGCTCGACAGTCCCAAACTCCAAACCCAACGACTCATTCGACAACTCTTCGTCCCGAACATAGTTCGCCCGCAATCCTGACGTATTTGCGAAACTTGTAGCTCTCACCAAAGCGTAAGCACCACTGAAATCACCTTTCCCAATTTTCTCAGTCGCCTCTGCGACCTCCTTCTCGGCCGTGGTATCCGTGACGGTCCACTTGGTAGCGGTAGCCTTCTCCAAAGCAGTCAAGATCTCTTTCTGAGAAGTCTCGAACGATGCGACGTAGACGTTCTTATTTGCTGTTTGATCTGGGCGATCGAGAACTGCGATGACGGCGCGACCGAGTTGGTCGTCGTCGGTCAAGGTGAATTTGCTGGTGCCTTTGTCCCAGATCGTTGCAGTTCGGGACTTTAGATCGAACTCCAAGAAGCCATTTTTGAGTCCCTAAGGTCCATGTTAGCTTCAGATTCCGGATCAACGCAAGTGAGGGAAGGTCACCGAGTCAAATAGCAGAGCTGGCCAAATAGCGGTCCACGTCAACCCAGAAGTCTCTTTCTTCTTCAAATAATCAAGCACCTCTTTCTTTTGTCCGAACACGGGCAGCATTTCCAAGACAGCTGGGCTCAAAGTGTTGGATGAAAACTCGGAAGGTATGAATCGCTTCACTCCAGCGGTGATGGCAGCGTCGATGAACGATGTCTGCTGACCGAACCCGCTCAAGCCAACAACGGAGATCACTGCATCTTGACCCTTGAATGCTTCAACTAGATCAGCATTCGAGTAACCGGTGTTGCGAACAGTGACTCCTGCTGGGAAAGTTGATGTGCTGGATGCTCGTGCCAATGCTGTGACATTGAATCGTGTGTCGGAGACGAGTGCATCCAGGATGATCTTCCCCACACTGCCGCTGCCCTATATTGATTTGGTCAGTCGAGTGACATTTTCAAAGAGGGCTAGACATACACCGATGATTGCGATGTTTTTGAGTTGGGAAGACATTGTGGTGGCTAGGAGATGGTGATTGTGATTTGGGAGAATCGTGTGTGGCTGGAAGTCAGTAGATATCGATGACTTGGTGATGTTGATTTGTGATGCAATATCAGGAGGGTCTTCTTAACTTATATATCTGATCGTACGTACTGTATTGTATCAACAAAATCGCTAAGCAGCTCACCACTGACGAATCATGTGCCAGAAAATTTCGCTGCTGCCATGCATGGTACGCTGACTGGCGGGAACGGTCATTTCCGCTGCACTTGTTGATAGTTATATAATCAAGAATACCAGAATGATCAAAGAACCTCTCTAAGCCTGTATCCAGGTCGTAATATTGTAGTGTAGTTCAAAGGTCCATGCTTACCAAAGGAGCGGAATTGATGCCGAAAGGTGCTTCTGTGGCTGTGGGACCCACTCCGAGGAGCACCAACAGCACCTGGCTTACGTGAAATTGACTCCGAATACCACACCCCTCTCGACAGCTATCAAGCTGGCTGCTAAATCATCACGTACATGCAGGATGATTGATCATGCTAATTTTCGCGACGCTTAGCACTGTGTTTTTCTTCACAGATTTTGGCTGCAGCAAGCACTTGAGCTAAAGCAGTTTTTAGAGCATGTCTTGTGTATGGCAATGTGAAGGTCTGCGTTGTATTCAATCAGACACCATAGACACGCAGCGAATTGAGATGCAATTCTTTGGGACAACAGGACTTCCACAGAACGCCTCAGGTACCTCCCTCCTCCCGCACCTTTCGAGCCTCTCCGAGTCACAACTCAATTCTTGTTTGGGCCTTCTGAAATCTCAGTAGCCACCGGATCAATTGCGATTTTCCCAAGTTCCGCCTCCGAGATGGGCTTGACCCCATTGTAAGTCTCGATAATGTCCTCTAACTGATCACGTGGAACACCCTCGAATCGTTTGTCGATCTGCTCCAGACTCAAGCCCTTGGTCTCCAGGTAAGTGAATGCAATGACCGTAGCTGCAAAGAGATTCCAGCAGACGCCGACGATGTAGAATCTCCATCCGATATTCGCGAGCCCGATCGGAATGACATATTGGTTGATGAAGCCTGCCGAAGATGTGAAGATGTTGTAGAATGCCATGCCCTTGGCTCTGATCGTGAAGTTGAGGACTTCAGCGCAGTAGGAGAAAGAGAGTGGTGTCCAAGTCGACGCGTATCCCATCTGGAACAAAAAGACCATGGCGATGATTGCGTTCCTTCCAGCAGCGGTGTCTGTTTGCTGGGCAGTCAGGCCCGCCATGCAAGCCAGAACAGCAGCACAGAAAATCGTTCCGCCCACGAGCATCTTCACACGACCCAGTTTATCGATCAGGCATATACCGACGAGCGCCGAAGTGAATGCAACACAGTTTTGGCCAAGGTTGATAGCAAATTGAGACTTCTCTGAAGTAACACCAGCCAGGTTGAGGACGCTGCTGAGGTAGTAGGTGATGATACTGGAACCGATGGTCTGCTCGAAAATTCCGAGACTGACGAGGATGAATGCTCGGTACCGGTTCGACTCCAATCCCACAAAGGTTTTCCACCATGCACGGTAAGACTCGAATTTGTTCTGCTGCTCGTACGAGATTGTCTCCTTGATCTCTCTGAATTGAGCTGTCACAAGAGGATGATTGGGATCCCCACCACCGTGGAATCGCGTGAGAACAGCAAGTCCTTCGCGTTCTCGTCCTTTGGAAATCAGCCAACGTGGCGACTCCGGGATGAAAGCTAGGAGAAGAATGCACAATGATGCGGGTCCAGACATGCACAGACAGATCAAGCGCCAACTCCAGTTTCCAGCAATACTTCTAGCTCCATATCCTACAGCAGAGGAAATGATGGCGCCGAGCAACCAACAGGTCCAGTACAGCCCTGCCACAAATCCACGCTTCGAAGGTGGTGCCAGCTCAACGAGATATGTTGGCACGGCGGAGATATCCAGTGCTTTTGCGAAACCGACCAGAACTCTAGCAACAAAGAATTGTTCTTTGGTGGTTGCAGTAGAGTGGAGGATACATGAAACGAGCACAATGCAAGAGGACGCAAGAATTCCTCCTTTTCTGCCGAATTTGTCGACAACGCTTCCGGCGAACAATCCTCCCACGATACCACCTAAGTTCTGCGTGGCAGTGAGAAGCCCTTTGAGCTCTGTGGTGATCTCGAATTGGGTTTGGAAAGCTTTCTGTGGCAGAAAAATTAGCTTCTGTCCCCTTAGATCAAGAAGATAACATACCAGAATGTTGAGCGAGGACATCATGCTCGCATCGTATCCGACAGTGGCACAATTGATAGCCGCTGTCAGACAGACGAGCATCATCGCGTAAGTAAGGCCTCCCATGTTGAAAGTCAATTCCCTGCGGTAAGTGAATGAGTTCTTTGGCCGGTGGTTTTTGTCAAGAGGACAGGAGACAGTCTCTCTTTTCTACACTTTCGAGATGTCCCCCAACTTTGGGCTTGGCTACTCCTGTTCTCCAGATTCTCGATAAGATGTCAAGTTGGATTTTTGATCAAACGCCTCCATCCCAACTATGAGCTTGGCTTTCTAGTAGCACTATCTGCACAAATAGCGGTGACATGATTGGCTCTGAATCTCGAGCTGGGCAGCGGAAACGAGATAAGACACTCTCTGGAAGCACAAAAACCCAGAGTTTTCACGACGATATAGCCCACTGGAGTCTGGATCTGGGTAGTGCATGTTTTCATAGTTGAAAGCCATGAGATCCTGTCTCGCACTCGATGGCCTGTGCAACGCTCAGGTTTTCCCTGGCATGGGATCAACTCTCATGATAAAATGAAGACAAAGCCATAAGCCGTCCGAGGCGCATATTTGCTGTGGATCATCTGCCGGCCGGCCAGCTTATCTGTAACATCGTGAAGGGAGTATCTCATCAGGAGGATGAGGTAGCTTACGGACCAGATTCGGGTGAGATTTCCCCATCCCACTCCAGAGATATGAGAACTCAGAGCTCCACTGACCAAGACCAGCCAAGACATATGTAATCTTGGCTCGAGATCTTGATTCAATGATGCATCGGATGAAGGATTGACCTGTTCTCAAATAGCTGGTGTGCTGTGCGTTGTGAAGCATGGTCTCGGCAGAGACGCCAGTCATTCCAACAGTCAACGAAAGACACCCTGCAGCTACTTCTAGATGTGACGGGAAGAGGAGCTTTTCTTTGGAAATGTAGAGCGAAGGTAGCGATGACAGCCGCAGAGGGGGAGGATGAAGGAAGGAGGTTAGTAATATTAATATTATGTAGCTACGCCAGAAGTAGTCTAGCGCTCGGCTCGTTTCAAGCTGTCGGGGGGTTTTGGTCAGCCCCTTTTCCTTACACAACAAGACCATCAACGTCAACTTGACAGTCCTCAGTATCTCGAAATTTATCTCTGACTACTATTCACATTTGATTGTGTAGAAGAGATTGTCTGTACCACTATTTCAGCGGACTCCACGCACCATGAAAGGCTGCAGGACTGTCTGTTAAGTCAGCTGACAAGTCGAGCTCCGAAAGTACATGGAAAAGTCGCCGAGTTGTCCTCGATTGTGATTTTCTCTCTTCTGATTTATTGCTCTTAGTTGCTGTGCTTAGACAGGATCTGTGGCAAATGTAGCTGAGTAGCTTCAACTACCAAAGATTTCCACATGTTCGGTCTAGGCGAACGTCCTCCTCTCCTGAGACAACGATTCGAGGTTTCGCGTCCTCGGATGTAGCGTGATGTTCGGTGCTGTCAAAGATCTTACATCACATGTTAGAAGTTCAAGCGAAGGACATGTAGTCAAGTAAGCCACCGAGTCGGTATGCCACAGCATCACGGACGTCCGCCGACAACCCCCACAAAGGCTCCGGAACTCAAAAGCATGCCGATCCCCACGATTTCTATGTATACAACATTCAAGGCCTTTCGACGGCACAGCATTGGTACCCCAGATCCTGCCGGCAGCTAAAAGAATTATTCGGAACCGAACCTTTCGATATCGTGGACAGAGTTGTTGTATAAGTACAGCTACGTGCGCTGGAAGCGGCCAATTTTTAATCAAGCAGCGCAAACCTGAGAACAAGCTCCACAAAGCGTCAAGCAAAGAAACTTCTTGAAACCCGATATTCAACCACAAAATGGTCCATGTACGATCACCAAGGCGATCTCGCCCCTCATTCCGTCCATCACAACCCCGCACTCGCGCTTCATCAACATCCTCATCCAGCTCAGGCTCAGACGATGGCCTCAGTATCCTGGAAACAGCCTGGACCGATACAATCGGTGGCGTCACAATCCATCTAAGCAAACTCGGCGGCTCAAACATGGACAGGTATCCGCGATGTTCAGCCTGGAAGGCAGACATGAAGGTCTATCTTGATGCCAAGGGAATGGGTGACTACATCCGTGCTGATAATGAGGGTGACAACTTCACGTACATTGAGGAGGAGGTTTTGGCGAAGATGGACAGAGAGAGGAAAGCAATGATCTGGTTTTCGGTCGAGGAGAAGATGAGAAAGGAGCACTTGTTGGATTTGTGCGAGAGGGACAAGACCAGCGAGGACGTATGGAGGAGACTTCATGAAAGGTTTGGCGGGGACAAGCCTTATGAGCCACTGCCGGAGTTGAGCATTGATGAGGAGGTCTGAGTGACTCCCTCAAAGGAGCAAGTTGGGAAAGTGGGAAGCGTAATGCTCACTCAGAAATCGGGACTTTTGAGCATGATTTGTTTTTGGCGAGGCGTCACCGTCCTGGAGTTGGGGTGAACACCCATTGCATTTAGTTATCCGCGCGCATACTACGCTCCTTCGAATTTTCCTTAGCGATTGATTTGGAAAGCTGTCGGATATGGCGAACAACTCTACCTGTATATTTTCGCATCATTCTTGGATATTTGCTCCTATTTCTGATAATGTTTCATTGTTATCCATCAAGCTTAGCTACAATCATATCTGACCATTTGCAAACAAGGTCCTTCCACCATCGACTGCGATGCTCCTACCTTCTACATACGCCCCCGCCTTACTCACGAGAAATAGGACTACGCCAGCCAAATCATCTACATTGCCAGCCCTTCTCGCGGGAACCTTCTGCACCAAATCGCCAAAAATATCCGCACCTTGTCCAGTCCCCATTGGATTCATGTTACTTGGTACAACTTCGCAAGTCAGCATTACAGCTCGTCGTCAACCAGAATTTGAAGAAGGAAAAACACTTACACCCAGGATTGATTCCCACAACCCTCACATACCACCTCGCATACTTCGCCGCCAACAGCCCCACCAAATGATCCGTCGCCGCCTTCGTCGACGCATAACTCATCATGTCCACATTTGTCGCATAATGCAAACTCGCGATCGAACTCGTGATCACTACCACACCTCGGCCATGATCCTTCCCCTTACTCCCATCTCCCATATCCATATCTGCCGCCTTGGCTAACAGATCTAGGATGGCTACGGACAGGAAGTAGTGCGCCATGGTGTTGATCTGGAAAGACTTGTTCCAGTCTGGGTAGGAGGATGACCACAGTGAAGCTTGGAGCTCAGAGAGTGGTGCGTTGAGGACGTCACAGGAGATTGGTGGGTCGCGACGGATGCCGGCGTTGGAGATTAGGATGTCGAGGTGAGACTCTGTCTTTCGTAGGTAATTTGAAACTGACTCAATCCCTTCTTTACTTGTGAGGTCGCATGGAAAGCTGGATTAATTTAGCTTTTGAGCAACTCATGATGTGGTAACCTCTGTGTGTCGTTTGAAAAGGCCAAAGAAAGGGAACTGTCGTACCCGACAGCACTTCCACCAGATGCTTTTCCTAATTCGCTCAATTCGTTCTCAACCTCAGATATTGGATCGCTTTCCAATCCGCACACGTAGACTTTGGCTCCATTAGTCACGAGACCCTGCACAACAGATCATCAGCACCAAAGCCCGCCAAAGAGCAAAATCCTAAAAATCAAGCATACCTTCGCAATCATAAGACCAATCCCACTCGTCCCACCAGTAATCAGTGCTACTCTACCTTTCACCGAAAACAGAGTGTTGATTTCAGTCGAAGCCATTTTGAAGGTGAAAGTGGGGTCGATGGCAGCCCCTGAATTACCCGAAATTTCGCTTGTGAAGATGAAAATTTGTTTACAAAAGGATGGCAAGATGGACTTTCTGTGGTATAGGTGAATTGGCAATACGATTCAAATAAAGAGGTGCAGATTGTGATCTAAAAAGGAAGGAGACATGTACTGAAGTTGTGTTTAGGGGCGTCCTCCACTCTCGAGGTGCCAAAGGTGGGGTTGAAGCCACAAAGGAGACCCGCCGGCCGGCTCAATTTAGTCACTTCATGATACCTAAATATTCTGCTTCTGCATTTTGCTATCTCACGACTTTGGTTGTAATATCTTCTTAGATGATGGCCATCCTGAGAATTTTTCAATTGTGGCCTGTCTGGTAGGACTGGACGTTACACCTTATGCGGACAATTCGGCAGAGCCAAGAGACCGAACTGCAACTCTTCCAACATCAATGATACCGTCTACCTCCATTCGAATCAAATCGTAAGCACGCCCACGGATTTTCTTCCAAGGACATATGTCCTATGTCTTGATATAATCATACGTGCTCGTTTTCGAAGTCCGATGACATCAGCCTAGAACTTGCAAGTAGTCCAACCTCACCAGGGCGTTCGAAAATAAGTGCGATTCATCTCGAGTACAGCTCTGAAGCATGAAAATAGTAACTTTCCTTTTCGCAAACGTTCAACAAGACTTTCCTCCAATATATAAATACCAAGGTGGCCAAATCGGGTTTCGGCAATTCGTCTTACGCCGAAGGAAACAATTCTAGGATTGACAAGGAGCTAGCTCGTTGATTTCAAAGCAATTCATCCTTCATATTCAATAGCGCTGTATCATTTGATACATCTCAGTACAAATGTACGTTGTATGCAAGGATGAGGTAGGAGGCTGACAAATGCAACCAATGAGTGAGATCCACCTCCCCACCAAAAAGAGCGTGCAGTTTGTCTTGAGTATTTCTTTATATACACAAGAGATATTTCTTCACTGTTGAAGTATCTCAATCATTTCATATTGATTAATCATTCTACACTATCAAGACTTTGAACATTGAGATTTGAGATTTGAATAGACCATCATGGGTTTCCTACTTACCACACAACACATCAAAGACATCCTAGCTCCTTGCGCCAAAGGCGACTGGACAGCTTTCCTCGACGCGATGGATCCAGATGTCCACTGGATGGTCGTTGAGCCTAAGAAAGATCCTATGTCTCTCTCTGGGATCTATGTACGCTCTTCCTCCCTCTCATCCACCTTCCTTTTCAACCTTTTTGGAAAAATAAATGTGGTGGAGATCATACGTATTTATTAATATCTAACATAGAACGTTGAATCCTGGAAAAAGGAACTCATGGCGCCATTCAAGGAGCATCTCCAAGGACCCGTCCATATGTTTGTTGATGAGCTGGATGTCATTGGGAATAAAGTTATTTTTGAGGCTAGAGGAGAGCAGACGCAGAAGAATGGGAAGCCGTATAGGAATACGTAAGCATCTCTCTACTTTTGGTACCTTCAGAACGATATCTTGAAAAGATAAGTGCGGATTCAAGCATGTGGATGCGGACTAGGGGCGGGACTCGAACGAGAGGTTAACGAAGACGTAGATTTTGTTGGGTTATGATATTTTCAGAGGAGACTGGAAAGATAGTCACAATCAGAGAGTACATGAACTCGGCGCATACTAAGGAGATCATGGAGAGTGCCATCTGAGTGGTCGTGTTTGCTTGCACGGTACCTTGGCTGAGTTGGTGATCGAGACGAGTCAGGTGACCAGTCTTCTCATTTCGAGGTTGGATTCGTTGCCGAAGAACTAAGCATTTCTGTCGAGAAAGGAAAACATGTCTTTTTTTCGACCTCAATCCCGGAAACGACTGTGTTGATGTCGGAAGGTATGATTAGCAAAATTGTAGAAGCAATGAAATGGATGATAAGTGTATCCCACCCCCTCTCTCTCGGGATTTTCCAAACCTCAAGTAGCCGACAATATAAACGTAGTCTCAGAAATGTTTCACCCCATCTAGTCGGACCATGAGTAAATAGTTAACCAGTAAGAAATAGTGGTACAGAAAATCCGGTCTAGAGTTCCGACTAGGTGACTGGGGCAGCTAAGCTGCTAGGTAGGTCGGGTAAGCTAACTCTCGCTTCCGCAAAAAACATCCTCAGTCCAGTCCAAATCACAACACTAGTCCAGTTTGCAGCACCGAAATTCCGTAACAAAGACGCACCTACAGCGGAAAGTACATTTTCACCTTCGCAGATAAAACCCACTTGAAGAACGAATCCAAGCACATCACAGCCTACAACCACAACCATGTCTCTCTCATGCATCACCCTCCGCGCCTTCTGGCGCGTCGCATCGCCCTACATATGCGTCGAAGAAGCATTCGGCTACACGTACAAAATTCATAGACAAAGTGGACAGATTGCGAATTCGGAAGAGGAGATTAAATCAATCAAAGTATCTGAAAACCGAGTGAATGAGAAGCATATTCTGAAGCAGGTGGGGAAGTTATACAAGGAGAAAGCGAATGAAGGGAGGAGGTGGAAGGAGCCGAGTGATTGGAATGGAGTTTGGCGGAATGGAAGGACGGGTCCGTGGGCTTTGCGGATGAGGGGGGTTTGGGAAGGAAGGGAGGGTGTTGTATGGGGTGATGTAGTTTTGGGGGAGCGCAAGGGGCATTGATGTGGAGATGAGGGGTATGGTTGTTATGTATCAGACAGAAAGAACTTCTTTGGAGATTTCTGTGCTGGTTTTAGGCCTCTGGATAGTTTGATTTCTAACAAAACTGTCTTTCAATCTTGATGCCTTGGGTTTTCAATTGCGTTTTTGACTCATACTTGTACTCAGCATGGCTTTTGGATACCAAATCACCTTGACTATTTTTTGTGTCAAGAGCACAGAGCATGCCTAGAAAAGTACTGTGCTGTACAAACAAACGGGCTAGATCGTGAGACATCCGTCATGATATGGAAATGATAATGAAACCTTCGGAAGCACGAGTCAGAAGGATACAGAAGGGAAGAAAACATCACACTCATAACACTTCTCACACACATCAACATCATTCCAACACCCTATATCACACTCACATCCCTCCCAGATGACTCTCAGCTCCTCATCCCACTCCTTCAAGACTTCCAAAAACGCCTTGAACCTCTTGCTTCCCCATACCCTTGCAACATCCAACGGCGCGATAGATCGCCCCAGTAACCTCTTCGGCACGTCCATGGTCGCTCGCGCATCAGTCAAAGCATGTATGTCAGCTCCATCTCCCAGCAACCTCGCAATAATCTCCTTACATCCCCGACTAGCAGCGACATGCAGAAGAGTCCAGCCTTGGATATCCTTCTCCTTGAAATAGTTTGGCTGGTGATCGGCCAGGACTTCGAATGTCGTGAAATTATCAGTCAGAACAGCCTCAAAAATCGGCGACCGCTGCAATGACTTCGTCTTAGATGAGAGCGACGCATTCCTGCGAAGAAGTTCAAGAATATGAGGAGCTTGGCCCGTAATAGCGGCGAAGTGCATGCTGGTCCGACCATAGAAATCTCGGGTATTGACATCCAGGAGTGATGCAGAGGAAAGGAATTCTATGGACTCAACAATCCGGTGGCTGCTCTTAGCGTAATGAGATAAGAAGAGGTATGTGAGAGGCGTCCTTCCATATGCGTCCGACGAGTCAGTGTCAGCGCCTCGAGAGTGTAAAAGGCGTGCGATATCTACATGTTTTCTACCAAATGCCCATGCGATGGGTGGTCTGAGTATATTTGCGACAGTTAGAAAGTGGTATTATCGTGCAAAGTTCTCTGGGGATGAAAACATACACTTGCCGTTTACCAACGGGTACGTCGGCATCTGCTCCTCTGTCGAGGAGCAGCTGTACAAGGGGCATCGAGCCACTTCTAATCGCAAACTAATTATTCAATTACTATTACATTGTGGCTATGTGAAAGGGAGGGGCGATAGACTACCTCTAAAGCAGTTGAACCATCTGGTGTAATATCTTGAGGACTGGCTCTGCCCGAATCAAGAAGTAACTTGACACCAAGTGCATCGCCAGACATGCAAGCTTCGAATACCTCCGCCGATTCAGGTACGATGTTCTGCGTTTTCATCGGTCTATACATGGCTGAGAATTTGATTATGTAATTTCGAAGGAATGCAAGATAGCGCATGTCACCCGGTAGGCAGAGAAGAAAATCCCATAGTACGTTGTCGTTGGAACCCTGTACTACCATTTTGTTCTTGTTTTGAAGATCTCTAGAATGGGCGATAATTTTAGCTTGTCTCTCGTTGTCTTGATGCTTGATGATGAATGATAATTTCTTGTCAGAAGCTTCGACCGCTTTCACCGAATATGTCGCTATTTGGCTAGGCTTGTGTCAGCAAGAGCTCACAAACACTAGAAAATTATACATCTGGAGGATACTGAGCAGGACGTTGAGGCTGTCGCCATGTTGAGCAAGTTTCTCGACCGACCGCTCAACCTCAGCCTCGTCTTTTCGGACCCATCGAAGCCTGGCCCGTGTTCCTCCCTCGTCGGAATGTTGAACAAGGAAGTTTCGAATCGACTCGAATGTTACTTTTGTGTTGGATAACGTGTCTGACAACTTCGCTCCCATTTCACTGGAGAGCACTTTCACTTCGGAGATGTTCTTCTGGACATTGCTGAGCAAGCTGAGCTGCACCTCGAGCTGAAGCACCCGATCTCGGACTTCACCAAGAGCTTTGGGATACTCCCGATACCTTCTAATCAGATTCTGACCCCTACCAGCAATCTCTTTGGAGAGTGCCAGTAGAGTAACGATAGATGCTGTTGCGCCGACGGGTTCCATCAGGTTCGGCTGGTCGTTGTGGATCCGAAAACAATGAAGTTTAAATGATGCGCTGGAAATGCAGGCTTTATTATACGGTGACTGCTTGTATAAGGCCCCCGTGGGCTGTGCTGTGAGTTGGACCATATGCAGGTGAGAATCGACTCGGTGACACTCGAAGCTATAAGCAAGAGTCTTCATTCACGCATATAAAATATGCCTCGCGAGCAGCCTCATCTAGGCACAGCCTGGCTTGCAGTCTTCTTTCCTCCTTTCAAGTTGGAAAAGGATTTGCTCACTGCCAGTCACAATACCATGTTCCTGTGAAGCCATGGTCTGCAACTATAACATCAGATTCGGCCGGCTACTAGCCATGAAATCCTCTTTGGGTTTACCATCAGACAACGAGACATCAAGATGACCATAGGAAAGAAATTTAAAGACGAACATGCAACCATTTGATATTCAAGAATTGCGATCTCAGTCAAACTTGACTTCGTACGCGTCGTCGCAAAAGCTACAGACAAACTATCTAACTCGCCGCTATGCAAAGCTCGCCACCGAAGGGAGTTTGAACCTCGCGAAGGGACATCCTCAAGCAGTAGATAGACGGTGCTCGTTCGCTTGAACTCTCTTGTTGACAAACACAACCCCCATGATTCGAGGAACAGAGCAGAAACTGATCAGCCTGGAATTCCTGATCCGATTGTTTCCTCTCTCCCGCCTTCAGAACCCGAGCCGATTTCCCGACATGGTGAAATATTTCACGTGTAGCGGCATGTTGCCACGTCTTGGCAAAGGTCAACAGAACACTTCACTCCACTCCAGAACACCAAAATAGCTGCCGCACCCAAGACCAGCAGCCAAGCAGATGTCATCCAATTGACTTCTAGCTGAGCTGCCACATGCAAAGCGATCGAATCACAACCATTTGGCCGCGTTTCCCTGCACACGCCTATCTCTATCCGGCTTGAAGCAGGCTGAGCGATAAAAGCTAAGAGCTGTCTGTGCCTTGGAAGGGTCGAAAAATTATATCTTAGCTGGGAGCTAGAAGGTTTGTTATCGGGGGGCGATTGAGGAATCGCATGAGGTGGTGGATGGCGAAAATTGCATGTTGAGGAGGGGGCGAAGATGATCTTGAGTGTACGGTGAGGTTGCTGTTGGTGTTGAAGGCTTGAAGCATACGTAACATGTTTTGTTGGTTCTTTGGGGAGGAGGCGATTCAATTCAGGAAGTTTGTTTGGGCAAGGCTATCGGATAAATTTCACAAAACCCCTGCCCCATCTGCATAAACCCCTGCACAAAACAGTCTCAGCCAATGGCTGTGCTGGGATAACACACTGATTTCGTCACAGCACTTTTGCATCCTCTCTTATCCTCCTATCCCTATCCCATGCCAGCGCCATCCAACTCTCCTGGATGCCGCAGCTGCAAGCATCCAAGCCCTCCCGCGTCAACAACCCACCCCAACTCAACCCTCCATCGCGATCCTTCTTCTTTCTCCTCCTCTTCTGCCTCACTTTTACTAGTTCGGCATCAAGACTTCTGGGAAAGCTTCGTCAACTGCAACAGTAAAAGACTCACGCACAGTCCGTCGAGACTCCACCACATTCGTTGCATAATAAGGTTATCGATTATATCGCCAAAGCAGTCGCTACCTCAAAGTTCTCCACTTCCCAGTTCCACGAACAGAAAGCTTGGTCCTTCGCCCGGTCGAGACCTTCGAGCAAAACTCAACAACAACATTCGCTGAATTATTCCCAGCTTCGCACTCGAAAGCGCGTCGAAAAGCTGCAATATATCAATCTTGCGACAATACACCGTTGCATAGCTTCAACATCATCCTCCCGCAGGTCTCCAGGATGTTCTCGCAATCCCTCACCCAAGCTGCATTGCTTGCCTGCCTAGCTATCAGCACCGTCCACGCAGCTGTTCCACAGATCTCCATTAAAGGCACAAAGTTCTTCTACAGCAATGGAACTCAGTACTACATGAAGGGTAAGTCGAGCACTGCATCTGCAAGGTCGTGGCTAATTGTTGCGCAGGAATTGCCTATCAGCTCACACCAGCTGATCCATTAATCGATACCGAACAATGTCAACGCGACGCTGATTTAATGGAGACCTTGGGTGCAAATGCTATTCGTGTATACCATGTTGATCCAGAGGGAGACCATACTGGCTGTATGACTGCCTTTGCAAATGCTGGTATCTACCTTTTGGTTGATCTGGATACCTTCGAGACAGATATCGACCCAGTGAGTATCACAATTCGAGGCTGAAAACAAGTTGCTAATACCCTGCTAGATTCACACATCATGGAACCAATCACAATTCGACGCCTTTGCAGCAGTCATGGATGCCTTCCACACATACGATAATACTCTTGGGTTCTTTGTTGGGAACGAAGTCATTGCTCTAAACAACCAATCCCTCGCCGCTCCATACATCAAGGCTGCCGCAAGAGATATGAAGACGTACAGAGACAAGAA
Source organism: Cadophora malorum (assembly GCA_017365405.1). Taxonomy (NCBI): domain Eukaryota; kingdom Fungi; phylum Ascomycota; class Leotiomycetes; order Helotiales; family Ploettnerulaceae; genus Cadophora; species Cadophora malorum. Next base: position 3,403 of record JAFJYH010000137.1, on the reverse strand, counting down.
AGGATACCGAAGTATTCCAATTGGATATTCCGCTGCTGATATCGCCGAGCTTCGCCCCATGCTGCAAGACTACCTGGCCTGTGGTACAAATGCCGCCGAAGCCATTGATTTCTTTGGTCTCAATGCTTATGAATGGTGCGGTCCTAATGACATGACAACTTCTGGTTACGACAGACTCAATTCCTTCGCTGAGAATATCAACATCCCAATCTTCTTTTCCGAGACCGGCTGCAACACCGTCAAACCTCGTGATTTCCAGGACCAGGGCGCTATCCTGGGGCCCGATATGGATGACCTTTGGTCAGGAGCTATCATCTACGAGTGGATTGAGGAAGCCAACAACTACGGTCTCATCTCGTACGGTTCTCCTGTCTCGGCCACCGTTGTAGCTTCAGACATTGAGGGTGGCTTCTCTCGCCGTGGAACTCCAACGCCAGTCGCACCAGACTTCACCAATCTGCAAAACGCCTGGGCTACCCTACACCCAACAGGTGTCGCCAGCTCCGCCTACACACCATCCATCACTCCTCCAGCTTGCCCTAGCTCAACAGCAGGAGGATGGTTGGTCAACGGCAACGTCGCCCTACCAAGCATCGGTCAGGTATTGGAGACGGCCACTACTGCTTCTACCACTGGCACACCGACGGGAACAGCCACAGGAAGTGCTGCATCCGCCTCATCCACTAACAAGGGCGGTGCCAGCGGCAGCAAAGAAATCGCCGGCATGAGCGCTGGCCTTGTTGCTGTCATGCTGGGATTCATGTGGTTCCTGTAAACCATTGCAACATACTACATATCCCTTGTTTTATCCAGCATTGTTCTCGTACATACAAGGCGCATATGCACATTTGAAACAGCGAAAAAGCGAATAACAGCAGCTGGAGATAGAGAGCAGGTCCTTTGATTGTGTTTGTCTTTTTTGCTTTTGTTGAAGTGTTTTGTTTGACCGAGTAATATACCTTGCATGAGCGCATGATAGACGACAGCGCGGCGTTTCCTGGAGTTATATTTCCTTGATTGATGAGAGCTTGTTTGATATAGCTCTTTGGCGTTGGGAATTCTTACTCATGGGTAGGGAGTTCTTCGGCATTTGTGAGCGAACAAGATGCACATGAGCATTATGTTGCTGACTTGGTGGGTGGCGAACCAGTGAATGTTTGGATGTAGGGTGAAGTGAAAGTGAATGAGAGAAGTAATAGATACCCAAACTGTACATAAGATAGACAAATATCAAAGAAGAACATTGGTCTTTGAAGCCCCTCATGTTACTGTGGGCGAACAAGTGTTACCATATGAAGATCCTCATCCGAGCAAGTGGAAGTCCCCCTCATTCGATTGTTGGTATCTTTCTGAGCCAGTCAAGACTGGACTGCTTCACTTCTGACATGCCTTTTCAATGAGGTCGAGTCAAGATGAGATGAGTCGAGGATGCATGACGGTAATCTGTCGACTGCAGACACGACCTGATGACTTCGGATCTTCACAGAGGCAAAGAACACAAAGCACTTGCAGAAGCATACATGTGGCGAAGGTAACTAGTCTCACATTCTCTCACGTCCCTTCAGCATTGTCGTCACTTATCACCAGAAAGGTCCGGCTTGGGGCGACTTGTCACGTGCGCGGAGTATGTTCGTCCTCTTCGGTGCAATTTATATTTGCTTAGGTACGTTTGTCTTTGACATTGCTCTGCTATGATCTCCTCCATGGGCGTCCGATAGAAATCAAATGAGTTTCCTTTGAGCTTGACTTGTTGATCTGGTGCGGGAGATCTCTTCAACAAATAAGCGAGGAAATAACCTCACAAACAACCCCAGAGCAGCTTCACATTTCACGTATCATTGCGGAACCGAAGGTTCTAATCATCGGAGAATGCTGTTACAGGAAAGGGTATCTATCTCATTATCATCGATATAGATTATCAGGCGAAGAGGTTTCTGGATAAGGAATCTATGAGCAAAGCTATCGGGACGCGCTTGGGTGACGAAAAAGGATTGGTAAGGGAATATATGCTTGAATCCTCTTCCTACCAGACTTTGATAGAAACCGAAACGTCTCTCCGTTTGTCGATCCTGATATGGAAGATTGCCTCCAATTTAGCACTTCTGCCAATTTGTTTCCCTCTGGGGAGGAGAGAAGTCAGCCCATCGTTTCCTGAAGACAAGATCCTACAGACTTATCGAGCGCGTGTTTGATTGGCTGAATCGTATCATACATACTCCTCTGTCTCCTCTAAATACTGGAACCCAATTGCTGAAAAAAGTTGCTCAGGCTCTTGAAGATCGAGAGCCAGCAGACCATCACTCGGCTACATTGACGCGTGACCTCGAGAAGACTCTCAATGACCGACACTCGCGTTCAATCCATGATCTTTCATCTGAGAAGGGGAATCAGATGGCATTGGGGCTAGCCAAGGTCACTCCAAACTGCTTCCTACTCCTTCACTTCCACCTTTGCGGTCTTACCCGGGGGCTTCAACCTTGCCAGTAGCATTCACTTCCTGCAACAAATCCGAAATTGGAAGACTTCATATACCGAACCTGAAGAATCCAAGATTCAATAGTGGAGTGAATGCAAACCGTCTACCATCACCATATCAGGTGCTGTCACCTGCCACGCTTCACTTTCATGTCAGATCATACCAACATTCCACACAATAGAAACCCCTGAGATATGATTCAGACGCAAAATCAGCTTTTAGGCTTCATTTCATCTCTCATCGAAGAGTCTGATCACTCATATATACGATTTGAAGCTTCTACGGCAACCAAAGACCGAGTACGGAGATTAGATTGGGTATCCGTCCTAGAGTCGTTGGAAGACTTCACCTTCAACACCAACCAGGTCTGATCAAGTTGAGTATCTTGAGAGCGGAAGTATATTTCTCAATTCCGGCCATCATTTGTCTCACGGCGCTAAATATTCGATTCTCTCTCAAATCAAACTTCTCAAGCACCATAAAGGAAACAAAAACCGCCTCTGGAATTGCAACTTCATACAGAATCTCGTCAAAACCGGGCGAGTGTCGCATTACTTCACTGATTTGATAGTTTCCGACTTCTAGCAGGATACACTCCGTCTCTAACGAAGTGTATACCGAAATCGACGTCCGATACTCCTCGTCAAAATATTCCGCCAAACAAATTCACCTCATTCACCTCGCCTACTACAAGTCGAAGCGCTTCCAACCTCTCTCCGCCAAAGGTCTCTCCTACAAACACGAGTCTTCTCTTCCACTCTGCAAACTCAAAATCGCCATAACACCAACGACTACAATCAAAATGGTCCCTCGTCATTACCCCCATCGCTTCAGCGACCCCGATCCCGACTCAATGACCGCCTCTCCAACATACAGCTACCAAGGCGAATCCACACCCCCTCTCCCCCCTTACGCCCCCTCCCTCAC
>JAFJYH010000136.1:0-116336 GCA_017365405.1 Cadophora malorum | reverse complement strand
AAGAGACAGCCCCCCCATTTCATCCACCCCGCTTAACTCACCACAACTTTTCCCTACTTGAAAAACACTAGATAACATGATTTTTAACTCGGAATCTTATTCTTAAAACTAAAAGGCAATTATATATTGATTTTATATGTGTTAATAATGTTTATTCCGAAATTATTAAGCTTTGATTCCAGAAATTAAAGATCCCAGTTATCAAAGCTATTTTGGCTAGCTAATAATAAAATATAAATCAGATAGGTGTTATAAAAGGCTATAGTTTTAATAATCTAGTTGTAAGTCATGTTGAAGAGCGTGAGATTCAAAGGAAATAATCAAGTTCACGTGCTTAGATAATAATTATTAAATGTATCCTTGCAATTAGAATTTAAATACTATTAGTTGTAATTTCTAAAAGAAAAGACGTCTAATAATAATGGTTTCCATTTTAACTAGTTAAATTTAAGGAATTAGTTTTTTTTATAGCCATTGAAAATAGGTGGATTATTAATATTACGACTTTGGAGTAATTGGAAAAGGTGTTTATTGTAACGTACGGTCGGGCTGGTGTTGCTCGAGAGTGCGAAGGTTGATTTGGTAAATAAGTAGGGATGCTATCATTGATCAAAACTAATAATTGTTGCAAGTTACTAAGTATAGTATAAAGATATTGTATTTAAGTTAAGCATAAAGCTTTTATTTATTAAAGGTAGATAGCTTGTGTTATATAGAACTTTTATCCTTTTGAATTATTTGAATTATTTGAATTATCATTTAAATTCTGCGAGTTTAGATAATTTATCCCGTAACCTGATTACATAACTCATAGCTTTTTTGTGCAAGATTAATGTTTAATGATTTTAATCAATTGCTGAGCCTTAAGGTTATGTTATTTGTTTCAGCATTAGTTTATAACATTATCCTCTTTTTGTCTTAGCGCGTTCTCGCGCTTTAGATATATAATTAAGAAACGTTGATTTTTGATAACAATTATCTTTCTTATTTATCATGTTACCTAATTGCCACAAATGTTTTAAAAAAAAATTAATAAAATCTTTTTTCTTATGTTTTTTGTTGTGGCTTTAAAATGCCTTCTTGCTCTTGTTATGCAAAAGATTTTTGTAAGATTTGCATCATTTTATCCAATCCCAATTGATATGCTAAATGCATTTATGTTAATGAAAATATAAAATATAATGTTTAAGGTCTTTCAAAAAGTAAATAGCGTAAGCTAAAGCAAATAAAAGCGAATTTGTTGCTCGCTTAGGCGAAAGCGTAACGCAATTAGCAAAAGCTAATCAAGTAGCTATTTACTTAATAAATTAAGATTTTTTAAATAAATAAATAAAGGGAAATGTTTTATACGAAGGCAGCTAAGATGTTGCATTATAATTTCCGTTTTTTAAACAAATTAAAGGAGATCAAAAAAAAGAAACGTTTAGCTAAAGAATTAGCTATTATTTCTTTCCCATCTGCTTTTACGAATATTAAGCCTTTTAATCTTACTTTAGCAAATCAGTTAACTAATTTCAACTTTTTTAATCTCATGTAATTGGCCTTGGGCTTTGTTAGCGACGAGTTTTAAAGGTCGCCTGATTTTTTAATTGAAATTGTTGAAGTAGCCAAAGGTAATTTAAGTTTTTTGTAAGTTCTTACAAGTTCTTCCCTAGCTTGTACCCTTTTTATTTGATTAAGTATTCTTGCTAACCTACTATGTTAATCTTAATATCAAGTAGCTTTTTTACTTTATACATGTTTAGGTTATTTTTTAATTTTAATTTATTTATTACTAGTGGGGTTGATTCCGCTACAAGCTTTAATAAGGAAATGTGAAATATAAGATGTAACTACGATCTTTTAAGTAATTGTAATTTAAAATTAATTAGCTTTATTTTTTTAATACTTCGTATGATCTTAATTTCTTAAAATCTAATTTGGTATTTGATTATTTTATTTTGATGTATTTGCAAAGTAAGTATACTTTATCTCCCTTCTTTAGTAAAGGTTTTATATTTTGCTTCCTGTTGCTATATTTTGCCGTTCTGAATTTCGAAAACTTAATATCTTTAGCGAGTTATAATTAAAGTTGTTATAAATTTTTTGCTAATATTGTAGCTTGTTATGCTTTAACATTATCTTTTTTTAGTTATTAGTATACTTCTAATTTGTAGTTATAATTAGCGAAAAAGGGTAACATTCTTATAGTCTTGTTTTTCGCGTTATTATATGCAAACTATGCAAGTAATAGGAATTTTACTTAATTATCTTGTTTATAATTAATGTAGTTGCGTAAGTATTATTTTAATGATTAATTTAGTTTTTTAATTTATTTATTTGTTTGCAGGTGGAAGGCCGTTAACATTTTGTGATTTAATCTTATTTGATTTATAAGAGATATTTAGAATTTGGACATAAATAACTTATCTTTATTAAATATAATTTCTTTAAGTAGCCTATATTAGCTAATTATATTCTTTTGGAATGCATACGCTAGTTCTTATACGTTGCTTTTTTCTTTATAAAATATAAAATGCTTAAACTTGGTGCATAAGTTGGTGATTACTTATATTATGTTGAATTTGGTTCCTGTTATAAGTTCCCTTAATGGTGGTAACTTAATTATAAAGTTAAATGTTATTGATTTTTATGCTTTATTTACCGTTGATAGCGATTGCAAAAGCTTGTAAGGTGTGTATTTATTTGCCTTACTTTTTGCATATAAGTTGCATTTTTTTATTATTTTCTTGATATGTTTTTTCATTTTTAAGAAATAGTAATTTTTAGCGATCTTCTTAAAGGTTCTTGCTATCCCTTGATGCTTATATGCTAGTAACGAATGCTGCTCCTTGATAAAGTGTTGCTTTAGCTTATTAAAAATGTAAACAAGTTTTTTAAAGCGCAAGATACTTGCTTCGTTTTTAACGAAGTCTTTTATTAGTAATTATAATACTCTTATAACGCATTTATCTTTTTAATATATGTATTTGATTAATTTCATGAGGTTGTTATTTTTTATTATTATAAGGGTTGCAAGAAGTTTGTGGTTATATTTTAATTTGTTAGTTTTTATCTTGAGTATAGCTTTGAACTTCTTTATTAATTTGCCCAAGTAATCTTTTCGTTAGCTAAGCGCATTAGCTTTTGCGTTTTCTAATCTTTTTCAATATATAATATTAAATTTCAAAGTAAACAACTTTTCTAACCATTTAACTTGTCACCTATTTAATATCTTAATTGTAATAAAAGATATAAGATTCTTATAATCCATTCATATTTGAATTATATGTTTTGCTTTTTTAAGATAATAGCGTTATTACTTACATATAACTATTATAATTAATAATTTCTTATTATATACGTTATAATTAAGTTTTGCAAGCGAAAATGTTTAAAAGTAATATGCAATTAATTATAATTTCTTATTATGTTTTTAGCTTAAGCAAGTCCCAAAGGCGAAGTTTGATGCATTGGTTTTTATAACTATTTTTAGGTTTAGATTGTATATAGCCAGAACTGAAGTTTGCGTGAAGCGTTTTTTTAAAGTTCGAAAAGCATCTCGTGCCTTTACAACCTACTTGAATTTCTTATCCTTTTTTATTAAATTTGTAAGTGCTTTGGTTATTGCGAAGTAATTGTATATAAATCTCTTATAAAAATTAGCAAATCCTAAAAAGAATTATACTTTTGTAATTATTGTTAATTTAGGTTACGTAAATATAACTTCTATCTTAGCTAGATTCATGCAAATTTCATATTTTCTTATAATAAATCTCAAAAAGTAAGTTTCTTTTTAATAAAATTCGCACTTCTTTAGTTTAAGAAGAAGTTTTATCACTTGTAATTTGATTAATATCTTTTTCATATATTAAATATGCTTATTCTTGATTTTGAAATAAATAAATATATTATTCAAGTAAGCAATTACAAAAACGTCAAGATACTCATATAATTAATTATTAATTATTCGTTAGCAAAATGCGAGTGCATTTGTAAGCTTAAATAGCATAACTTGATATTCGTATAAATCATAACGTATCTTAAATGCTATTTTCTACTTTTCGCCTTTTTTTATCTTAATAAAATTATAAGCGCCTCTTATGTCCAGGATTGTGAATATTATTGCTTTTTATAATCGATTGTATAGCTTGTTAATCAAGGGTAAAGAGTATTTATCCTTAATAATTATATTATTAAGCATGCAATAATTAACGCATAAGTGGAATTTCCTGTTTTTTTTTAGGACAAATAATGTCAGACTAGCGGTAAATAAAGTAAATGATTATATAAAACCTTTTGCTAAGTTCTTATTTATATATTCCTTTAGGTGTTATAGCTTTGTCGCGAATTGCTAGTATATCGGTTCAAAGCTAAGTGTTTTTTCTGGTTTTAAGGGTATCTTATGATCTTATGGTTAATGCTTTGGAAGGGCCTCGCTCTTAAGTTCTTTAAAGAATAATGACTTGTATTCCTTATACGTTATTAGTATTTGCTTTAGCATGAAAGCTTAAGTAAGATTCTTTTTAGTTAAGAAAGTTGCATATAACTTTTTTTGTTTTAAGATATTTATATCTTAGTTAAATGTTATGCGGTTGCTTTTACATTAATAATGGTTTAAAGTGATTTGTTCCTTTTATTAATTTATAGTGGGGTTGTGAAGCGATAATTATGGCATATTTAATATTAGTATGTAAGTTTTAAGGTTGGTAATATCAAACTCAATATTTTTAGTATATCTTTATAATGTTTTTATAGTTAACTTATTAATTTGAAGGGTCATTTATCTATTTGACGACCTAATGGCATCCCCATCTAGTGCAAATAAATGATATAAGCGTTTCTTTTTAACTAATTTGAATTTGTTATTTAAAGTTGTCTAATGATTTATAAAGTTTCTTATAACTTTAAAGTTTATTATTGCTTTAAGCGTTACTTCGTTAATATAAATAGTTAAAAAAAGTTGCTATTTTTTTCTTATCATATACAATTTTTTGTTGTATAAGATCTTAAGCTTTTTATAAATACTTGTTGGTAGCTTATTGTTAGCAAGGTCTTTTAATTTTTTAAAGGTTTGAGTGCCATTAGCAATTTTCCAAAAAAGATAACTAATTTATTGTTATCAAAGAATACCGGTCCTTAGCGTTTTAGCTAGTAATTCGCATTTTCCTTGCTAAAGTAGTAAATTATGCATGCGTGGTTTTAATAAGATAATCATGCAAGTTCTGCATATCGGGAGTGATTAACTTTTGTTACGTTTTTTTTTGTGGAGTTTGCGTATTTTTCCTTTATATTCCTTTTTTATTTCTTTATAAATTTTAAGTTTTATTTTAAGCTTTAGCATATATTTTACGTTTTAAGTAAATGGTTTTTAATATTGTTAGCTTCATTAGATTATAACATTGATTTCGTTACGTTTGTGATTATATTTACTTATGATAATATGAATTCGTATCATATGCTTTATGAACATGTTTTTTACTTTTTTTTAATATTGAACAAATTCTTTCATTTCTTCTTAAGCAGGTAATTATTTTTGAACCTTAGCAAGATTTTACTTAAACATTGCTTTTGCTTTTTGATGTGCTATTTAGATTAATTTCTTGCTAGTTAATATGATATATATAAGGTAATTTTTTAGCGACATTTCCGATTTGTTCGAGATGAATACCTTATTGGAATTCTTGCTATTGCTAAGTTTTTTCTTTTCATAAGTTTTGGTTGTTTCTTTATTAATATTAAGTGCTTTTATTGCACAAGCTAGCTCCCACAATTAGTTTAATTAATTTAATTAATTATCTGTTTTTTATGCCGCGTTTTTTTATATCCAAGTGGCGTTAAGCATTATTAGTTTATTATATTTTTAATTATATCCCCCTCGCCTTTAAATAGTGGCATTTAATTACTTTCCTGATAAGTTTTGGGAGTATTGTTATAACGTACGGTCGGGCTGGTGTTGCTTGAGAGTGCGAAGGTTGGGTTGGTAGGTAGGTAAGGACGCTATCACTAATCAAAACAAATAACTATTACAAGTTATTAAGTATGATATAAAGATATTATATTTAAATTAAATACGAAGCTCTTATTTATTAAAGGCAAATAGCTTGTGTTATATAAAACCTTTGTTTTAGCAAGAAGTCCTTTTTAGCAAGGAGTTCTTCAAATTAAAGTTCTTATCCTTTAAGGACTTTATCATATGTGAACTTCCTTACATAACTCGTGTTATTCCCTTATCTTAACTTTTTTATATAACAAGGTTGCCAAGCCTTAGGGCCAAAATATACCTAACCCGTGGGGTCACTAATTAACGATTATAATATTATCCCCCTTTTAGCTAATGTATTTTTATACTAATATTGATAATAACGAAATCTCTTATCTTAATTAACGTTTCTTTTTACTTGTTGCTTATTATGTTATTTATATTTTATAAAAAGAAAAAGCAACGCATTGTACTTGCAGTGCGCATTGAAAAGATAAGTCGCGTTATACAAGTTTGCTTCTTTTGCTGGTTATAATCTTGTAATTGTTTTTTAAACTTGCGAGAGGGTGCTTATTATTTCAAATGCGTTTATTTGAAAAAGGCTTGCGATGCCGCAGGTTATCTACCCAAGCGATCACTTTTGAAGCAAGTGTGTTGTTTCTTCTTTTGCCCTTATTTCCAATAATTGCCTTTTTCGCCTCTTAAGCCTGTGCCTGACGTTTTGGATAATTGGCTTTCGTGGTTCTCTAATCCCGATTTTCTTATAATCGATTTCAACCTTTCGAACCTTATGTGATTCGATTTACTTGGTGGTGGTGATTCTTAAGGTTCCTTTAATTATCTAGCTGAAATCGTCGAAGCAGCTAAAGGCAATTCAAGTTTTTTGTAAGTACTTATGAATTTTCTCTTATCTCATACCCTTTTTATTTGACTAGGTATTTTTGCTAATCGTTATTAGTAATTCAGGTGTTAAGTAATTTCTTTACCTTATAAACGTTTAAATCGTTTTTCGATTGGATTTCTTTATTTATTGCTAGTGATGTTAACTTCGCTGCGGGTTTTAATAAAGAGATGTGGAATACAAGGTATAATCGTAATCCTTTAGGTAATTGTAATTTGAAATTGATTAGCCTTATTTTTTTTCGTATCTTGTATGGTTTTAGTTTTTTGAAGTTTAGTTTGGTATTTGATTATTTTGTTTTGATGTTTTTTTGGAGTAGGTATATTTTATCTCCCTTTTTTAGCAGAGATTTCATATTTCGCTTTTTGTTACTATATTTTACCATTCTAAATTTCAAAAACTTGATATCTTTAGCAAATTGCAATTAAAATTGTTATAAGTTTTTTGCTAATACCGTAGCTTGTTATGCTTTAACATTATCTTTTCTTAATTATTAATATGCTTTTGATTTGTAGCTATAATTAGCAAAGAAGGGTAATATTCTTATAATCTTGTTCTTCGCATTATTATATGCGAATTACGTTAGTGGGAAGAATTTTACTTAATTGTTTTGCTTATGGTTAATATAGTTGCGTAAATATTACTTTAGTGATTAGTTTAACCTTTCGGTTTGTTTATCTATTTGCAAGTAAAAAGCTGTCAATATTTTGTGGTTTAGTTTTATTTGATTTATGAGGGATATTCAGAACTTGGACGTAAATAATTTGTTTTTATTAAATATGATTTTTTTGGGTAGCTTATGTTAGCTGATCACGTTCTTTTGAAATGCATACGCTAATTCTTATGCGTTGCTTCTTTCCTTATAAGATATAAAATGCCTAAACTTAATGCATAAGTTGATGATTACTTATATTGCATTAAATTTGGTTTTTGTTATAGATTCTTTTGATAGCGGTAGCTTGATTATGAAATCAAATGTTATCAATTTCCATGTTTTATCCGCTATTGGTAACGATTGTAAAAGTCCGTAGGGTACGTGTCTATTCGCTTTGCTTTTTACGCATAAGTCGCATTCTCTTATTACCTTTTCGATGTGTTTTTTCATTTCTGGAAAATAATAATTTTTAGCGATCCTTTTGAAGATCCTTATTATCTTTTGATATTCATGTGCCGGCAGCGAATGCTGCTCTTTAACAAAATATTATCTCAACTTGCTAGGAATATAAATAAGTCTTTTAAAGTATAAGATGCTTGCTTCATTCTTAACAAAGTCTTTCGTTAGCGATTGTAATATTTTTATAACGCATTTATTTGTTTGATATATGTGTTTGATTAGCTTTACAAGGTTATTATTTTTCATTATTGCAAGAGTTGCAAGAAGCTTATGGTTATATTTCAACTTGTTGGCTTTTATCTTGAATATGGCTTTAAGCTTTTTTGTTAATTTGTTCGAATAATTTTTTTTTTTTAGCTAAATGCGTTAACTTTTGCGTTTTCCGATCTTTTCCGATACGTGATGTTAAGTTTCAAAGTGGACAACTTTTTTAACCACTTGATTTATTATTTATTTAATATCTTGATTATAATAAAGGATGTGAAATTCTTATAATCCATTTACATTTAAATCATATATTTTGCTTTTTCGAGGTAATGGCGCTATTGCTTGCATGCGGCTATTATAGCTAATAGTTTCTTGTCGTATACGTCATAATTAAGCTTTGCAGGCGAAAATATTTAAAAGTAATACGCGATTGGTTATAATTTTCCGTCATGTTTTTGGCTTAAGCAAATCTCAAGGGCGAAGTCTAATGTATTAGTTTTTATAACTATTTTTAGATTTGAATTGTAAATAGCTAAGACTAAAGCTTGCGTAAAGCGTTCCTTTAGGATTTGGAAAGCGTCTTATGCTTTCGTAACCCACTTGAACTTTTTATCTTTTTTTGTTAGATTCGTAAGTGCTTTAGCTATTACAAAGTAATTATATATAAATCTTTTATAAAAGTTAGCGAATTTTAAGAAAGATTATATTTTTGTGATTGTTATTAATTTAGGCTATGTAAGTATAACCTTTACCTTAGCTAAGTTTATGTGAATTCCGTGTTTTTTTATAATAAATCCTAAGAAATGGGTTTTTTTTTAATGAAATTCGCATTTCTTTAGGTTAAGAAAAAGTTTTGCTATTCGTAATTTGATTAGTACCTTTTTCATATGTTAAATATGCTCGTTCTTGGTTTTAAAATAGATGAGTATGTTGTTCAAGTAAGCGATTACGAAAACGTCGAGATACTTATATAATTAATTATTAATTATTTGTTGGTAGGACGCGAGCGCGTTCGTAAATCCAAATGGCATAATTTAATATTTGTATAGATTGTAGCGTGTTTGAAATGTTGTTTTTTATTCCTTGCCTTTTTTTTTATCTTGATAAGGTTGTAAGCGCTTTTTATATTTAAGGTAATAAATATTATTGCTTTTTGTAGTTAGTTATGCAACTTGTTGATTAAGGGTAAAGGGTATTTATCTTTGATAATTATGTTGTTAAGCATGCAATAATTAACGCATAAGCGAAGTTTTTCGTTTTTTTTTTAAAACAAATAATATTAGGCTAGCGGCAAATAAGGTGAACAATTATATAAAACCCTTTATTAGGTTTTTATTTATATATTCTTTCAGGTGTTATAGCTTTGTTGCGAATTGCTAATATATTGGTTCAAAGTTAAGCGTCTTTTTTGATTTCAAGAATATCTTATGGTCTTATGATTGATGCTTTGGAAGGGCTTTGTTTTTAGATCCTTTAAAAAATAATAACTTGTATTCTTTATACGCTATTGGTATTCGCTTTAGCACGAAAGCTTGGGTGGGATCTTTTTTAATTAAAAGAGTTGCATATAGCTTTTCTTGCTTTAAAATGTTTGTATCTTAGTCAAGTGTTTTACGATTGCTTTTGCATTAATAATAATTTAAAGTGATTTGTTTTTTTTATTAATTTATAATGGGATTATGAAGCAATAATTATAGCATATTTAATACCAATTTATAAGTTTTAAAGTTGGTGATATTAAACTCAATATCTTTAATATGTTCTTGCAATGTTTTCATATCCAGCTTATTGATTTGAATGATTACTTATCTATTCTTTGACTTGATAATGTCCTCATCTAGTGTGAATAAATGATATAGGCGTTCCTTTCTAATCAGCTTAAACCCGTGGCGTATAGTTGTTATATGGTTCATGAAATTACCTATTGCTTTAGAGTTTATTATTGCTTTAAGCGTTATTTTATTAATATAAATAATTAAGAAGAGTTGCTATCTTTTTTCTATTATACATAAATCCTTATCATATGAGGTCCTAAGTTCTTTATGAACATTCGTTAATGGCCTATCGTTGGCAAGGTCTCTTAATTTTTTAAAGGTTCGAATGCTATTAGCAATCCCTTAAGAGAGATAACTGGTTTGTTATCATCAAAAAACACTAATCCTTAGCGTCTTAGCTAATAATTTGCGTTAATCTTGCTAGAGTAATAGATTATGCATAAGTGATTTTAATAAAACAATTATGCAAATTCCGCATGTTAAAAGTAATTAATCGTTGTCACGTTTTTTTTCCTTTGAAGCTTGCATATCTTTCTTTTACATTCTTTTCTTATTTCCTTGCAAATCGTAAGCCTTTCCCTGAGCTCTTGCATATATTCCTTATTTTTAGCGAATGCCTCCTGGTATTATTAGCTTCTTCAAATAACAAGATTGGTTTCCCCTAATCCGTAATTATATTTGCTAATGATTATGTGAATTCGCATCATATGCTTTATGAACATATCTTTTATTGCTTTTTAATGTTAGATGGATTCCTTTATTTCTTTTTGAGCAAGTGTTTAGTTCTTAACTTTTTAGAATTCTTTTTTGAATATTGCTTTTGCTTTTTGGTGCGCTATCCATATTAGCTTTTCCCTTATGGCTATAATGTAGATGAGGTAGTCTTCTAGTGACATTTCGGATTCATCCGAAATAAATACTTTGTTTAAATTTTTATTATTATTAGATTCTTTTTTTTTATAGGTCTTGGTCGCTTTTTTACTGATGTCGAGGGCTTTCGCCGCGCGGGTTAGCTCTTTTAGCTAGTCTAGTTAATTTAATTGGTTATTAGCTTCCCTTGTTGCGTCCTCTTGCGCTTAAGTGGCGTTAAGCATTATTGGTTTGTTGTATTTTTAATTATACCCCCCTTTTCCTTGAATAGTGGCGTTCAATTGTTTACCCGGTGGGTTTTGGGAGCGTTTTTTTCCACCTTTGCAATTTTTAGCAAAGTGGCCTGGCTTTCTACAATTGAAATATGTTTGGTTTTGCATGTATTTATTCCGCTACTATAGCGATAATTCTTTTCGATGTATAGCGTCAAGTTCCATAAGATCTCCGTAGTCTTGTTTACGCGAGTGATTGCTTTTCTTTCTAAATCCTCCTTCACCTTTTCTTTTATAATTAAGGTTATACTTGCTTTTCTTTTTCATGCTCCTTTTGTATTAATTATTATTGATCTTACAAGCGGCTTTCACAAGTTAAGTAAAGGTATTGATTTTAGCTTCGTATTAGATAAGTTTATCCTTTACAAAATCCTTAAGTTCTTTCTTGTAATAGTATATGAGGGCCTCTTTGCTTCATGTTGTTTTGATGGAATATCGCTGGAAATTTCTGGTGTAAGCGGTTGCTGACCCCTGTTATCTTAAAGCTTCAATAGCTTGTTTTGCTTTCTTTTATTCGTCCATAATCCCGAAGTTAGCTTTAATCTCGTTTATAAACTTAGCCCAAATTTGGAAGATCTTGATGATGATGTCTTTGGCTTTATTTTTGTTGATAATCCCATCCTTGTTATTGCAAATGAGGTAATTCTTAAGAAACCCTTCGATTTAATTCATGATTTTACCTTTAAGTAGCGTAATCGCCTAAAGGACTTGTTTAATCTCCGACCTAAAGCGCCCTTTATTAAACTTAATGTACAATTATAACTATAATAAAAATCCCTAAAAGCAATTACGTTTTCCATTAAAGGGTTCGACAATCTTATACTTAAGGTTCTTATCGATTTCTCTAACAAGGGCGGTGGAAATTGAAGCTGGTTTCTTTTCCTTTATGCCTGACAACAATAATGAAGTATCCCAGGTACTTCCTAAAACAAAAGACATTCTATTTGATCTAACGTATGCGCCGGTACCTATTGGTGTGGTGCTTAAAGTGTAACATACGATTAGGCTGGTATTGCTTAAGAATGCGAAAATTGAATTAATAGGTAAGTAAAGACGCTATCATTAATTAAAACAAATAACTGTTACAAGTTATTAAGTATGATGTAAAGATATTATATTTAAGTTAAGTACGAAGCTTTTATTTATTAAGGGTAAATAACTTGTGTTATATAAAACCTTTGTTTTAGTAAGGAGTTCTCTTTAGTAAGGAGTTCTTTAAATTGGAATTTTTATCTTTTAAAAATTCCATCACATATGGATTCCTTCACGTAACTCGTGTTATTCCCTTATCTTGGCTTTTTTGTGCAGCAAGGCTACCGAGCCTTAGGGCTAAGATACACTTGACCCGTGGGGTCACTAACTAACGATTGTAATAATTGTTTACCACTTTTGCAATTCTTAGCAAAGTGGCTTAGCTTTTCGCAATTAAAATATATTTGATTTTATATATATTTGTTTTGTTATTGCAATAATAATGCTCTTTTATGTATAACGTTAAGCTTTATAAGGTCTTTGTAATCTTATTTACGCAAGTAATTATTCTTTCTCTAGAATCTTTTTTTGCTTATTTTTTTGTAATTAAAGTTATATTTGCTTTTTTTTTCATGCTTCTTTCATACTAATCGTTATCAATTTTATAAGTAACCTTTACAAGTTAAGTAAAGGTATTAACTTTGGCTTTGTATTAGATAAATTCGTCTTTTATAAAATCTTTAAGCCCTTTTTTATAACAATACATAAAAGTTTCTTTTTCTTACGTGATTTTAGTAAAGTATTATTAAAAGTCCCTAATGTAAGCAATTGCTAATTCCTATTATTATAAAGCTTTAATAGCTTGTTTTATCTTTTTCTATTTATCTATAATTTCAAAGTTAACTTTAATCTCACTTAAAAACCCTACCCAAGTCTAAAAGATCTTAATAATGATATCTTTGACTTTATTTTCATTGATGATCTTATTTTTGTTATTGCAAATAAGGTAGTTCTTAAGGAACCCTTTAATTTAATTTATAACTTTACTCTCAAGTAATATAATTACCCAAAGAATTTATTCAGTTTCCAACCTAAAGCGCCCTTTATTAAACCTGATGTACAATCGTAATTGTAGCAAGAATCTTTGGAGGTAATTACGTTTCCCATTAAAAGATTTAATAACCTTATACTTAAGGTTTTTATTAATCTTTTCAACGAAAGCGATGAAAGCTAAGGTGGTTTCTTTTTTTTAATGCTAGATAATAATACTAAAGTATTATAAATACTTTTTAAAATAAAAGACATTTTGCTTGATTTAACGTATGCATCGGTATTTATTAGTGCGGTGCTTAAAATGTAACATACGATTAGGCTAATGTTACTTAAAAGTGCGAAAGTTAATTTGATAAATAAGTAAAGACGCTATTACTAATCAAGACTAATAACTGTTACAAATTATTAAATATAATATGAAGATACTGTATTTAAGTTAAGCACAAAGTTTCTATTTATTAAAAGCAAATAGCCTATATTATATAAAACCTTTATCTTTTTGAATTATTTGAATTATTTAAATTATTACCTAAACTTTGCAAGTCTAAATAATTCATCTCATAACTTAATTATATAACCTATAGCTTCTCTATATAAGGTTAATGTTTAATGATTTTAACCAATTGCCAAGCCTCAGGGTTATATCACCTATTCCAGCGCTAGTCTATAACACTTATCTTTTAGACGGAATCACGTGACTATTTAGCAAGACGTTGCATTTCTGCGATTTGGAAGCTTATAAGCTATAAGTTGCTCTTTTAGCACAATTCAGTTGTAATTGAGAATCCGACGCGGATCGGAGCAAAACCAAATCTCTGGTCGAGCCCATTTGTTCGCAGGATGTTTAGATCAACCACGCTTTATCACGAAGGGCTCTTACACACCCACCACACCTAAGGAATGAAACAACAGAGTGATAACAATTCGCGAAGGGATGGCAGAGCCAGGCAAAAGCTCGAAGATAACTTAAATGTCAGTAAGAGTCCGATTGTGGTAAACTCTTCTGAACAATCGTGCTAAGAGACTCAGGACGATCAGTTCCTGACAGAAAGGGATCAACTAGAAAGTACATTATCAAGTCTCCATCGAGTAAGTGCTAATGCATTATCAAGCGAGAAGTCACTTGATAGGATTTGCTCTATCAACCAATGGATTTGTCCTCATAATTACATCTCTGAAGCAGCCCGCACAACATCACAGTCACTGTGCGAGCCACGCTAGGTGTACCTTCGGCTGAGATCACAAACAAAAACCAATCTCCAGGAATCAGTACCCCCATATCATCAGGCAAAGCCAGAGTATACTCATTCCCAACCTTTCGAATATCTTCTAAAGGAACACGCCTCTGGTCTGTATTGACCGAATGTGTATTTGTGCCCACTCTCATAAAGGAGAACTTCAGCCCTGGCCGATCCTCGACAAGAGTCAATGTCAAGCTTCCCCCTGGACGCACAAAGTACCCGTCCGAATCAACATTGGAAGAAATCCTCCATATCGCTGGTCTTCTAGCCTCACTTCCATCTGGATTGAATAAGTAAGGCGGCGAAAATATCTCAGCATCTGGATGATCAGATCCTTGTTTTGCACACTTGCCATCAGGTCTACACAGACCACCACCGGCACTGAAAACACGACCATCAGGAAGGAGAATAGCTGTCGAATGGTAGTTTCGAGGAACCTTCATTGCAGCTAACTGCCGAAACGTCTTTGTCTCCGGGTCGAATAATTCAGGGACGAAGACAGATTTCTCATCGGTAAATGACTGGGAGTAGGTCTGGCCACCTGTAATAAGAACAGTCCCGTCCGGAAGGATAACGGCATTAGAGAATGCTCGCCCCTGGGCAAGATCTGGCAGCCGTTCAACTGTGGGCGGCGCACCGGGTACGTCGATAGTCATATGGAAAGCTTTCTTGTTAGGAGTGCTGCGATCGTAACTGGGAGTACCAGCGGCAGTGATGATCTTTCCTCTCAATGCATCGTACATGGCGAATATCCCACACATAGCATCCTCATTGTCACGAGTTCCAGCTGACTGTACCTTCTCCAACCCAAACCCAGACCCCAAGTACCAATTCATCTGTCGGCTTGGCCCTGCCTGGAAGACAGATTCATTGCGCCAACTGAAGAACCACTGATGATTGTCCCTCTTATCTTCCACCTCGTCCTGTGTTAGTGAAGGTTGTACGACAGCTCCGGGTAAGATTGTCCATGTATTTGCAACCGAGTCATAAACCTCCCCATCTCTCACAGCCACAGGTCCATCCCACGAACCACCAAGGGTGAAGATCTTTCCGTCTGATAAAGTGGTCGACGAGTGATATCCTCTGGCAACTTGCATGTGAGGGCCCGCTGTGAAGTTGTTCGTTCTGGGATCATATACAGTCGTACGATTCGCATCCGTGCCACCAGATATCACAACTCGGCCATCCGGTAACATACTGATCCCAGGGCAAAACATCTCGTGGTGAGTGTTGGTAATATTCCGATGAGAGACTTCCCCTGTCTCAATGTTATACTCCGCAAACTGTGTTCTTCCCTTTGCGCCACCGAACCACAGTGGCTCGAAAGCAGAGAATGCCATCAAGCGGGCGATTCTAGGCTTCTCAGACACCAGGAAAACAGCAACTGGGATAACAGGAAACTTGATAATGTCGCTCCATTGGCCATTGACCCCTCTCTCTGCAGGGTCTGGCGGTGGGCCAGAGCTTATCCTGACGACGGAATCAACTTTCCTTGACGTTTTGGAGACGGTTAAGACAACTTTCCGATATGCGAAGTTGAAAACTTTCTCCCAGGACGACCCTAGACATGACGACCTCTGCGAGCAGTCCTCGGCAAGCTGCTCAATGCTTTTTATGTTCCCCACAACCGTATCATCACCTCCTTGCAAGTCGGTACCCAAGCAGATGGCGAATTCGTATTTGTTCTTGGTCGTGATGATTCTGGAAGCAGGCAAACCCCCAGCGCATACATTTAGCAGTTTGGAAGCATCGTCCGACCCAAGAGAGGGTATTGTATTCGAAACAATTTCTGAGAATGTCGTCTTGCTGGATGTGGTGGGGCTTGTGGACAAAGCCGGATGGCTCGACGTTGAAATAAATTGAGCAATTACAGAGCAACCAAATGTCAGGAACACCAGTGTTTTGGTATGAAACATGGTCGCAATCGCAACATGCGCATCTTCCAGAGAGACGTGGAGACGAATCGGTGACGAAGTCTCTGTGAAAACGGCAGAGCCGCGAGATTGTTGAAAGGGGCTTCTTCAACCTGCAAGCTAAGATAGAAACAAAAGTAGAACAGCCGAGGGACGATTGGGCCAATTAATCTCGTTCGATTGAGGTACTCGGCGCATTGCAGAATTAGATAGGCGTAGTGTCATACACTATTGACAGCGGACTTCCAGAGCTAAACAAAGTAAGCGATAGTTTCGAGGGGCTCGGGTGACCTTGCCAAACATGTGCCATTTCAGCCCAGCCACAGAAAGATCAACCTTGTAACGCGCCACACGGTTCAGATACCCCGGTTTCTCAATTTGCGGCTTCAATCAGTGCGGTCTAGACACAAAGGAACGACTTAAAAATACAATACTAGTTCCGATTCAGAAATGAAAGCTGCAGAATGGTTCCCGTTCTCACCTTGAGCAACCGGGGCAACATCTTCTTCGTCGAATCAGCAATATCCCCTCGATAATTCATGGATTAATTCTTCCTTTGCTATTGGACGAAATCAACTCAATGACTACGTTCGCATTCTATGCCTCAGCTCCAATCTACGTTATTGGAAAACTAGGGAAATAGGCACTTGTATTGTATCCTCCGACTACGTACTCGGCTACAAAGGAGCTGGAGAAGTCGTCTTTGAAGGTTCAAAAGTGACCATCTCGTTGCTGGTGACTGCGTTACCATTGAGCCTGGAGTACCTTGCTATGAATACAACTGCGCCACTTACGAGTACAGTTTAGGCGCGGACGTGGTATTCTCCGGAGCACCACCGTTTCACGGTTCGAATTTCCGATATCAAGTCCATCAGGACAAGGATCTGCAAACTTTGCTCGATAAACAGTCATTCAGCGACGATGGCTCGCAGAAACCCTCGAGTGTCGTACTGCATGCTTCTGAGTGCCTACCCACTCGGCTAGGACAGCCTGTTCTCATTTGTGGCGCTGGACCTGTTGAATTAATGGCTTTGGCAGCAGCAAAAGCCAATGAAGCATAGCCACTGGTGATCACAGATATCGATACTGCGAGATCAGAGTTCGCCAAAAGGTTCGTGCCAGAATGAGATGCTTACTCATCATCCTTCAAAGGAAAGCCAGAAGATATCGCATCCCAGATCACGACATTGTTTACCTAAGGACTCTGTAGCGAGCAGCCCAGTGTTGTATACGAATGCTCGGGTGCATACAGCAGCTTCGACGCAGCGGTATATGCGTGTCAGAGCGGTGGGTAGGTTATGACTGTTGGTGTAGGTCAAGCTATCCTCGACGGATTCCCGTTCATGCATGGATCCCTTGCTGAGGTATGTCTGATTATTTAGGCAGAATAAGCATTCCCATTGCCGCCGCTTATGCTGACATTGAATCCTAGATCGACTTCGAATCCATCAATTGCTACCACCAGTCATGGCGATGTTCATTCCGCTTATGGCAGTCTGGTTACATCAATTTAAGGCCATTGATCACTCATACCTTCAGACTTGATGATTGTGTGAGCGCATTAGAGACTGCATCTGACCGACACAAAAACTCGGTCAAAATCCATATCCTGGATGGGGAGCAAGAATGATAAACCCCTGAAGGATTTTGTACATTGAGTTCTCGCGGCCGAATGCTCGTATCTAATGGCAATGGATATCATCTTCGCTTCAAGTCGAGAAGATCGACAATAATGTGAACCTCGCGAAACTTCAACGCTCCTTGTAGCCTTGAAAAAGACATTGGTACTGAGACCCAAATGAGATATCAGAACACGTGTCCAATTTGTCGACCCGTCTACTTGAAAGCGCGAGGAGTTCTTCGAACGGAGTCTCCTTTCCGGTACTATCATGATTCCGTGACTCTATAATTAGCCCACTTAACAGCTGTTCGTGTCTACAGAGCTCACAACATCGACTGTTGAGACATGGGGCTAGGTGTGAAATTCTTCTGTTGCAGTAGCGAAGACCAGACCAGAAAGCACACATTGTCCTTGTCGGTACCCAACTTGCATTAAGAATCGATGCAGTAAGACTAAGAGAAAATTATATGCGATGAAATTTTCGTACAAGTACACTTCAATTGTGCTTCCAAACAAATGCCACCACCTTCGCAACAAAACCTTGTGGACTCTCCTCCGCTGTCCAATGTCCACTCTAAAGCACTTTCACAACCTCCACATCCTTGTAAAACTCCCGAGTCTGCTCTGCCGCAACTTTGCGCAAAATGCTCATTTCTCCACACAAAGCAGCTGCAGCCATTTTCAGAAGTCCAGATCTCTTCAGCATTGCCTGCTTGTCCTTAGCATCATGTGGAAAGGCACGATAGAGCTCGAATCCAGCACGCATACCATCAGGCTGAGCAAAACTCGCAGCGTAGTGATCAACATCTCGTGGTGTGTTACCGACTGGATTGAAGCAAAGGCGATCGTAGAAACGTTTGATGTATATCTTCTCCCGGCCCTGGGTGAGTAGCTCAGGCAGATCGAGTTGTTGTTGGAAGGTGAAGTGCCACATGCCTGGCGAGTCCTTGAAACCGGACTCGTATGGCTTCGTACCTGGAAGAGGACACTCCCCGAATATTACTGAGCGAGTGTAATCTGGGTGTGATGCTGCATAAGCATGAGCAACCATGCCACCGATATCTTGGCCAACAACATGGATTAAAGATGTGATTCCAAGATAATCATGTGCTAGGATGTACAAATCGTTTGCTACCGTGACCTTATCGTATCCAATTTTGGGATGAGAAGAGTCCCCAGCTCCCCGATAGTCAGGCGCTATCACCCTGTAACCCGCCTGGGAGAGAGGAGTTATGACGTGGCGCCATTAATAGGAGGTATTGGGATATCCGTGAATCAGCAGAATGACACCCTTTTCTGTAACATCCTGAGGAGGGCAATCGATGTAGTGAATTCGGATTTCTCGGGCTTCATCTACAAACGCGTGGCCATGCTTCCAATGCGTATCGTCGATCTGAGTAGGGTTGAGAGATGGCATTGTGAGAGTCAAAGAGTTTATGACTCGAGGAAAGTCGGCTTGGACGACATAAAAGATGTGATGTAAGAAACTGACGAAGCCACCATTGTTGAATACCTATATATCTTGACAAGTACACCAACCCCACGACTCCCCAATCCATAACATCAGTTCTAGTATCTTAAATACTTCCCCAAGACTACCTCCTTACCGCGCAGCTACTACGTTGCGGCGGGCTGCGATGCTAGCCGCCAGGCCTGGGGGTTGAGAATGCCGAATTTGTCACTATGCTTAGACCCGCAGCGAGAAGATCTTCACATTCATTTGTCTAGATTCCCAGAAGCAAGACACTACCCCGCACTAATGATACTACAGGCCTGGAAATAGGCGGGCTCATGACATCCCATTGGCCCCAAACCCGATGCGGAGACTTCCTCCGCGGGTGTTGACGTCGAGGGATATCTCATCGGTAGGCTTCTTCGGGCTTGCATCACTCCAACGAAACCTCGCCTTTCTGGTTTTGTAGCTGTCAATGTGCTTCCAACGTTGGATAACACATTCTGGCAGTGCTACCGTCTCATGCTCACTGCTTTGGGTCTGAAAACGAGCTCCAGATTGAGCGCAGTCTCAACGGAGAATGTGTAGATTATGCTCGGTGTCTGCTTCTGGCTTTCCGATGCATCTACATGTTCCATCAATCCGTTACGCCATAGCTGATAGGTTGAAACCTATCTTGGAGCAAACCACCACAGTTAGTTATCTATGGTGCTTACCCCTGCCCCGCCTCACTGTTTTCGGCTTTGGTTTTGTTGAGCATCGCGCCGTCCCAGGACTAGCTACGCGTAATTGTTCCGAATTCTTCTGTCGATGAGAGCTTTTGGTGAGATTACTTATCACCGCTTGCCCAGGGCCGAACACTACTTTGGTTGTGCACTTATTCATGAGTGAAAGACATGGTGCAGTCGTGCAAGCATAAAGTGTGGGTGGGACTTTAAGTGATTCCACCCATTATTCCATTTTATTCACATCGACTTCGTCTTTTCACGTCTCTATGTATCGGCCGTGATAGAGAGCGGGCAGCAAGATGTCTCACGAAATCAAGCCGTTAAAAATCGATATCCCGAAAGAAGAGGTCGAGAGCTATTATCGGAAGATAAAAGACACTCGAGTACCTACCAAAGACGTTGTTCCGAGTGCAGGGCACCGATTATGGCTTTACCACCGAATGGGCGGCAGAGCTGTTCAATTTCTGGACTGATAAGTACAACTGGACAGAGGAACAGAAAGTGACAAATCAATGGCCGCACTTCACCACGGAAATCGAAGGACTCACTATCCACTTTATCCATCAACGCTCAGAATCAGAATCTGCATACCCGCTACTCATGGTTCAAGGCTGGACAGGCTCCTTCTACGAGTTCAGCCGCGTCATCAATCCTCTTACGAATAGCAAATCTCATGTCCTTTTTCACTGCGTTGTGCCTAGTCTTCCGGGATTCTGTTGGTCTTCAAGCTCGTCACGCGGTTGGAAATTGCAAGACACAGCACGCATTTTTCACAAGTTGATGCACCGACTAGGGTTCACCGAATTCGCAGTTTAAGCCGGGGACTGGGGCCACTGGGTCGGAAGAGAGCTTGGTTCACATTACACCGAATCGTGTAAAGCTGTTCATTTCAACTTTGCACCTCCGCCTCTTCCCGACGGTGTACAATTGACAAAGCGTGAGCCAGGAGTGCAAGGTAGAGTGAAAGACTGGCTGGAGAGCCACGAGGGATACGCAATCATGATGCGAACACGTCCACACACGGTTGGTTGGATGGTGCAGGATAATCCGGTGGGCATCATGGTCTGGCTTGGTGAAAAGTACAATGAGGCGGCAGACCCGGCGAAGCAAAGCCTTGATGAGTGGAAGAAGCGGATTCTGACGACGGTTTCCCTTTACTATTTCAGTAAGTGTATCATGACCTCAAGTCTGCCTTATTTCGAGAATGTTCGGTACCAAAAGTTTGCCGAGTTCGCGATGTTGCCGGAAAACAGAATCACAATTCATTTGGCTATATGAGTTTCTATTGGGACACAGAACCGAGCTCGGAGCGAGCCGTGGAGAGAACAGGAAATCTAAGTTTCTATCGAGAGAGAAATGATGGAGGTCATTTTGCGGTTACAGAATGCCCGGAAGGGCTGGTTGAGGACATCAGAGAATTGGTGGGCATTGCCATAGGAAGAAAGGCCTCCCATTCATAGGGATATAGAGTATCAAATTGCTGAATGGTTGATTTCAAGGACCCTAACTTCTTTGGGTTACGAGTGTGAACATGAGATGTTCACTGTTAACGTGCTGTATCACGAGATACGAGATAAATAACTAGTCATGTCCGGGGTTTCAAGTAACCAAAGCACAATGATGTCTGTTTTTAACCCAGACCAGCAAATTACTGCGCAAACCTTTGGAAGATGAAATGCCACAAGTCCAATCTAGCACACGTCTCCAAAGTGGATAATTCATGGCGGGGAATTATGAACATTAATTGTATCAGTAACACCAGAATCCCTTAGTCAGAAGTATCTGTCAATAAATGGAGTTATCATCTCATTTCTGGCACCCATCCTCAAGATACTGGACCTGAAGACACTCCTAGGGGGGACAGCCATCGAGGAAACAAATTCTCGCTTATCCTGCACGGATGTGTAGTTTCTCACATAGACTTGATCTTCCTCACTAAGAAGTTGAGGCGCCTCTTAGTCTGATGATGGGATCTCAATTTGATACTTGAGAAGTATAGTACTTTATTCTTGTGAATATATACCTTCGAAAGCTACCTGAGTTGGTATCCTGGGATGCCGTAGCATCCCAGCAAACAAATTCCGTACTAGAACCGATCATTCGTTCGTTCTCGTTTTCACAGCAGAACAGATGACCACGGAGATGCCAATGGCGGCCCGGGCGGTTTTTGGTTGACCCCCCTCTAACGCCTCGTTAGATCTTCATGTCGAGAGGCATCAATTAATATGAAGATTTGTTGAAGACTTAGTTAATGTTAATGTAGTCTGGGACGTGGTGTGAAGGACATGGACAACGGTGGCGATCGAGGGTGTAACCCTATTGCCGAAGTTTAGGTATCTCGAATTTATTGCGAAAGTAACATAAAGTAGATACGCGCACCCCTGAGTCTAGAGGTTAAGGAGGCTTCGCAACGGCAGGGGCTTAGAATTGGCATGGCTCAAGCTGTCAAGATCTCCGCTATTTAATCGCGATAATTGGAGAAGCAGAGCGAGGATTGTAGGTAAGAACGCCTTTAGGAGAGCCTCGAGACATACGGACAAAGCTCCGTCCTTTCGGTTGAATTTTGATCTCATACATCGCATGAGGAAAGTTACCTACTTTTGAGTCACAGGAAACCTGTATGTGCAAGGACGATTTCAGCTCGGATGGTCTTTCACGACTTTCAGCATTAGGCTTCGGGTAATTGGTGTGCACTGCGACAGAGGCTGCAAGTGAGATAACCACAGCCCACCCCTTTGCAGCGGCGACCTCCCTAAGAAATCATTCTCCAGTAGACTGACTGAAAATTTGGCACAGAAAGGAGATTTTCTTTCATTTATTGATATATTATTTCTGAAAAAGGTGTGGTTTCTAATCTACAATTCCATGTGGGAGAATGGAGACATAATCCAAAGGAGCCAACTCGGCCCCATTTGGTACACCCACAATCTTGACCGTCTCCCCTTTCTGGATCTTGATGCCAGGAAATGTGATTCGGGTCGCTGAATGTCCATCGAGATAAGCAAAGGGCTCATGTCCAAGGTTATCTTCATTGTTCCCGAACCATTTCCCAATTAGCTTATCGCCAATATGTAATTCGTACTGCGCCCTGCCTCCGTTCAAGTCGAAGTAATTAACAGCAACATTATAGATACCAGAAGGGAATTTGATCGTCGAGGATGCTGTTCCTGCCGTGGTATTGGACGTCGTGATGACTGCGTTGTACTTGGATGCAGTCTCGAATGGCGTGACAGGGACAACTTGGTAACCACTCAAAGTCATGTTTTCGGCTTCGATGCGCCAGGGATAATTGCCAACACGCTTGGCCTCGTCAGGGATTCCAGATAAATTTGCGTAGAAGTTGTTGATAGCGTCTCGCCAGACAATGGAGTGGCCAGACTGGTACTTCAGTCGGAATAGAACAGCCTCATAGCGTTCGCTGTCAATCTTGCCCTTCAACGACTCCCACAATGGAACGAAAGTCTGAGCAGTTGCGGCTCCCTCGTAGTGAGCATCATAGAAGTGTTGAATGACAGTCTTGCCGGACTGCAGACGGTAGTCGTACTTGACATGATGGAACCAGAGCAAGAGCTCATCCGGAGTGGTCTCAAGATTCTCGTATCTTGCTGCAACTTCCGCTGGGTACTGCCCAGAAAATCCTGTGCCATTGGAGACCGTGCGATCCATACCGATCGTGTTTCTGTCTGCACGAGTCCATTGACCCCAACCATTGTTATCTTGAGATGCTGGATTGGGTCCGAAATGGGTATACAGAATGTCAGTGAGAGTTTGGATTCCGAGGTTGCCGCTATAGTTCTCGTATGCCTGCCAAGATTCCATGGACATCTTAGTGATGACGTTGAGCACCCTTTTATCAAATCCGAATGTTAGACGAATCCAGTCTTGCAAGATATCCTGAGAATCTTCGGTTGGATCCCACGCCAAGCGACCGTATGCGTACAGGTTAGACATTGCCAAATGGCTTCCCAGCCAGGTGTTGTTGGTTCCGACGTTCACGACAGCAGCTGAGCCTCCCAAAGGTCGGTTGAAGCGTTCACTGGAGATAATGTCCCTGACTAGGGACTTCTTTCCATCAACACGAAGATCGAAATCAAGAATGGTTTTCCAGAGAGGTGGCAAGTAGACGAGATGGTTTTGCTGTCCGAGATATTCTTGCGCGACCTGCAGCTCCACGGCAGTGCTGGTTTTCTTCATGTGGGAGAAGAGAGGGGAAACAGGCTCCCGAACTTGGAAGTCAATTGGCCCATATTTGATTTGGACGACGACGTTGTCGTCAAACTTGCCATCCAGATCCTTGAAGAAGTCGACAGCCGCATTCGCACGATCAGCCTTCCAGTCGGTGTAATTGAGCTGATCGTACACGAATGCACGGAACATTAAGATTCCACCATGCGGTTTGACGGCCCTTGCGAAGAGGTTTGCTCCATCCGCCAGTGTGCGGTTGTATTGTAGTGGGCCAGGCTGTCCTTCCGAGTTTGCCTTGACGAGGTATCCAGCCATGTCGGGGATACGGCGATAGATTTGAGTAGTGACGTTTGTCCAGAAAGAGATCACAGAAGTCTCCAAGGGGTCAGCGGTAGGCAGACCACCAAAAGTCTCGGGTGAAGCGAAATTGAGCGAGATTCCCAATTGGACTCCGTATGGCCTGAAAGCGTCTGCGATTCGGCCAATTCCCTCGATGTTTTCGGCGCTGAGCAGGGTTGCATTGGCGTTGACATTGTTGACAACCACGGCATTGACTCGAATGGAGGCGAGGAGGCGAGCATATTGGGAGGCTCTGGTCATATTTTGGACAACATGGCCCTTGTCGAAGAAGATTGATGGTCCACCATAACCACGTTCCACGCTTCCATGAGTTCCACTGTCATCGAGGTTGTCCCACTGGTTTACCCATCGAATTGGCGCATTGGGATTAGTGGCATATGCGGTCGGCTTGAAGCTCCCCTGGGCAATGGACGAGAGGTATTCGAAGGCTCCGTAAAGGGCAGCTCGTTCATTTTGACCCAGAATCTGAATGGTATTGCCCTTGGTGTTCAGCCAGAATCCCTCCTCGTCAAGCTTGGGGACACCTCGAGGTCTTCCGTATGCTTTGGTATATGCATCGACTGTGCCAACTATGATCGACGAAGCTTCGGTAGAGCTCTGATGGGATAAGCTGACGGTCTTGCCCAATATGCCTTTGAGGCCTGCTTGAAGCTCTAGTCCCGCTGTGTATACTGGACTTATCGTGGATGAGTTGAGCGCAACGATAGTTGCAGGAATGGACCCAGCATGCTGACTTGCATCTGGGAGAGGCGCATATCTCAACCATCCATTCAGTCCATTTTCACCTGAAGCAAAGCTGAGGGAGGCCAAGAAAGTAAACAAAACACGACGCATGATGTGTGCATGAAGTGGTGATAGTGGCGCATCGTGCCCAGACTGAAGGGCCAGGAACGACTTTTATGAGCTTCATGATGAATTGAGCCGGAAAATCTATGCAGATCCACGCCGAGATTGACGTTCGGGTTGGGGGAGGAATCGATGAGTTTAGGCAAAATGCTTAGGGTGGAATGTCCATCTCCTCATCAGACTAAAATGAGGCTTAGTAAATCCGGTTGATATTTGCCGGAAAGCTTTACTTGACAGAACAGGACTTTATTTATCCCACTTTCAGGGACATAAACGCGGGGTCGGGAATGTCCCGCGGGCAGAGGTGCGGCGGGGCAGAACATGCTTGGAAATGAGCGATAGGTCCGAGACGCAGCGACGGATGACACAGCCAGACAGCATTAAGGAGGGATATGGCTGCTTGCTGATCCATCTTGAAGTGCTTGACACGCAATATTTGGAAGATCATGGTGGCTGCTATTGGTAACTTTGGATCTCTTCGGCCGCCTTTCACCCGGGATTATCAAGCTGATGTCAAAGATAATATGTCAAAGACAATAAATACACGGGTTCGGAAGAGTAAAGCCTGAATGAGGCACCCAAACGTAGAACTTTCCACGTGTATGATTTTTGAATGAACAGGATGCGGAAATTCAACAGATGGAGAAGTAAAATGAAGAGAAGCCCATATCGGTTATTACAGGCTTCGAGTGTCCGCGGCCATTTGGGCCAGTAAGCAGTTGTCAACGTGCTGGTGGTGTATCCATAACAGAAACGAGGAGACAACTCAGTAAACGTGCCTATGAAAGTGAGAATGAGAATGTATAGATCAGGCCGATCAATGAAGAGGTAATCTTGATTTAGGCATCGATCCTCATTAGTCAAGCGAAGACTTCAGAACGGTAAACGAATACACCGCTTCGCGACTTGTCGAATCCACGTCATAGATGGCGTTCTGGAGCAACTCAACTGTGACAGATATTGCTGCGGAGCCAAGCTTTTTGTTGCCGTCGATTGCATGTTGCATCCAGTATCTACCGGACGAGCCGAATATCTCACCACATTGGTGGATATGCAGCCAATCTCGTCTCAACCATGAACTGGGTATGGTTGTCAATAGCTTGCAGGTCAAGGAAGTCGAAGTGGGAAGATATGGCGGCAGAGTGACGTTGAGAACAAGAATGGCGGAGACATGGTATTATTAGCGTGAAGTACATGCTCAGATCACCAGTGCCAACGACTCACTTTGATGCTGGCCAAATCAATGTATTGATATATCTGCGCCAAGGAAGACTGAAATCATTTTCCATACCCACGCCGCACTCAAACTAACGAGGGCTTCTTCTTTATTCCCAGGGCAGCAGCATGATCTTTCTTCTTCTTCACAACTCTCTTGAAGCTTGGTGGCGGCATTGCCAGAGCCTCTTCTTTCGTAATTGCAGGTGCTGGCCCAACACCTGCATCGTACTCCTCATCGTCGATGACCTCTTCCATAGCCTCATGCCGGCGCATAAATGCCTGTCGAGCAGCTTCTTCGTCCTCTCGATCCTGCCTCTCCCTTTCTTCGTCGATGCTCTCTCTTGCGACTGTGACCTCAACTCCATCCTTTCCCATTCTCTCATTCCTTGCGTTCCGGGTCCGAATCTCGTCCAAAGCATCTGCAACTGCCATCTCTCTCTTCGCGTCCAGGGTTTTTGTTTCGAGCTCCTGCATAGCATTCTTCTCTTCTTCTTCTCGTTCCAGCCTGTCAAGACGCTCCTCGTCACTTTCTTGTTTGCCTGCGCCGTTCATTCGCCATGGCTCTGTATTCCTCTTCGCTCCTCTCTCACACTCGTAATCCATATTCTTAGGGTCCGTCTTGAACGTGATTTCTCCAGAGCATCTTGTACATCGAATGTAGAAGCGGTAGATGGGTATAGAATAGTATTTCTCCTCAGTGGTCTCTTTGCGCGCATTGAACTTGCGTCCCTTGTAGATGTATTCTCCACAGGCTGTACACTTCATGGGGAAGGGTGCCATCAGTCGTACAGTTTGGACTTTGGGACCAGCTCCCTTGGGCGCACGGGATCGTGTGATCTTCGAGGGGTCGAAGTCGGGGGGGTAGTACTTGGTAAGGACCTTTCGTTCAGACATGGCTGGCTAGAGATGGATGTGGACCGGGGATGTTTGTTCTTGGAATGTGAGGGGGAAGATTGGTATGTGTTGAATTATTGACAACTGGATTGTTGTGAGCAGACGCTGTTCTTGGAAGTATGGGGGTCGGCGGTGATGTTCTGGAGATGCTGGTGAGCGACGAGGCGGGCATTATCAAGATCCAAGGCTGCATATTTGCACAATCGACACTAGTTTAAACCTTGTTTATGCAAGTTATGCCAAGCCAAGCCCTTCAGCCTCGCGTCTCCCAAAGGTTCCCCTCGACGCGACTGCCAAACAAAGCATTCAGCGCAATACAGCACTCGAATTCTCTGCGAATTGACCCATCAAAGCTGCGATTCGAGTACAGCATCCATGTCTGCGGATTTATGAAGTCACAAAAAATCTGCGAATGCCCTCAGACAGACAATGGAGAAGTTCTTGCGGGATTGGCGCCAGGATGCCCTGAACAAACACCAGTACGATTCAGCCATCTTCATAGGTGATAAGCTGCTAGCATTGACTCGTGGGCTCCTCTATCTTTTCTTCATATTTGCGCATTCTAATCTTCACAGAAAATGACAAAGATGCATTCTGGCTCGCCCAGGTCCATTTCTCTACCGGCAATTATACTCGCGCGCAGAGCTTCCTGTCCAAACAAGATCTGATCGCACGAAATCCTTCTTGCCGGTATCTTGCTGGACATTGCTTGATCAAACAGAACCGATTCGAAGAAGCGCTCAATGTACTTGGCGAGAAGAATCCGACCCACCTCATCACAGCTGTCAGCAATAGCAGGCGGAAGATACAGCATACGAACGGACATCACAGAGCAGGGTCGAAGGCGTTGGGACGAGGAGACAGGCATGATCGAAGAGATGAGGGCGCCCAGGATGAAGCCGCAAATATACGGTTCGAAGCAGCGATGTGCTTCCTTCGAGGACTCTGCTACGCCAAGCAGAATGCTTTCGATCGCGCAAAAGAATGCTACAAGGATGCTGTGCGGATTGATGTACAGTGCTTCGAGGCTTTTGAGCAGCTGATGAAGAATTGTCTGATGTCGCCAGATGAGGAATGGCAGTTTCTGGAATCGCTGGACTTTGATGCTATCTCTGTGACGGACGACCCGTCCTCCTCACAAGAGGCTGCTGAATTCACCAAAATGCTGTACACGACCAGGTTATCGAAATACAAGAATCCTACAGCTTTCTCGACGGCAACTGAGACTTTATCAACACATTACAACCTTTCCAACAACCCCGACCTGCTGCTCTCGAAAGCCGACCTTCTTTTCACCCAATGCAAATTCAAAGATGCACTGACTATCACGAATTCTATCCTGCAAGAAGACAAATACAATTTCAGCATATATCCCCTGCACCTGGCTTGCTTGTATGAGCTCCAGCTGAAGAATGCACTCTTCTTAATATCCCACGACTTGGCAGATAACCATCCCGAAGAGCCTTGTACGTGGCTAGCTGTTGGAGTGTACTACCTTGCGACGAACAAGGTCGCAGAAGCTCGAAGATATTTCAGCAAAGCAAGCATGATGGATCCTCATTTTGGACCTGCTTGGATAGGATTTGCCCACACGTTCGCCGCCGAAGGGGAGCATGATCAGGCGATATCAGCATATTCGACTGCCGCCCGACTCTTTATGGGCACACACCTGCCTCAACTATTCCTAGGCATGCAAAATCACATGTTGAACAACATGACTCTTGCCGACGAGTTTCTTAAGACCGCATACGGACTTTGCACAACCGACCCGCTGCTCCTGAATGAAATGGGTGTGGTCTTCTACCACCAGGAACGCTTACGGGATGCAGTCGAGAAATTTAGCGATGCCCTCAGAATTGCAGATGAAATTGACAGTGATCCGGCTGCTTGGATCTCAACGCGATCGAACCTTGGTCATGCTTATCGGAGGCTTCATGAATGGGACTTGGCTTACGAACAATTCGACGAAGTTTTGAGACTTGGGGGCAAGGATCCTTCTATCTTCTGTGCCAAAGGTTTAGTGTTGATGGAACAACATCGTCCCTTTGATGCTGTCTTGGTGTTTCATGAAGCTCTAGCGATCTCGCCGCAAGATGCCATTGCCACAGAGCTGCTAAACAAGGCACTGGAAGAAACTGCGAGTGGAGGTCCTGATGGAGTGGATGAGATCGGAGAGGATGATGAGTTTGAGAGGGAGATCGCGCAGAAGAAGGTCGAGGCGTCTCATTTCTTTGCACGGAGAGGAGGCAAAGGAAAGGAGAAGTTCAGAGCGAGGTATAGCAGCGGCATTGGACTGGACGGCAATGGCAGTCTTATGGACTTGAGTGATGATGATTGACGAATGGGCATGGCATTGGCGGTGTACAGCATTACTTGGCGTTTGAGTGGAGGGCAAAACATCGCAAGCGATAACTCGGGGTCGGTGTTTAGGGTGAACAGCATTATATCGAAATGTATACAATGATAATACAAGAGAGCCAGAGTTCTCCATGAGCATGACATCCAGTGCCAGAAGCATAAACCTCCCAAACGCCATAGTAAACGCTTTTACGCCAAGTCCAAACTTGCTACAGTACGTCCGTATACAATCCCAAAAGTTCCAGTCAATTTATACAATCGTCTCCTCCCTCTTTCCCCCTTGAACCCCATACCTCCACCCCATATACCCCACCATCCCAATCACACTCCCCG
This sequence comes from Cadophora malorum, assembly GCA_017365405.1. NCBI lineage: Eukaryota > Fungi > Ascomycota > Leotiomycetes > Helotiales > Ploettnerulaceae > Cadophora > Cadophora malorum. The sequence continues at coordinate 86,060 of JAFJYH010000136.1, read as the reverse complement.
CCCCAACACCACCAACCACCCCCTTCCAACCCAACACATTCTTCCTCGTAGCAGCAGCGAGGCCTCCCACCGCCATAGCAGGATAAGTCCAATCGTCACACTCCATCTGACCCTGATTCTCCAATAACCGCCAGCTCCTATCTCGCCATTCGAGCTCCTCTTTGCCGCGCATTTGCATAGGGAGGCCGATGCAGAGGAGTGTGAAGCCGAAGAGTGCGCCGAGGCCGGTGGAACGGAGGACGGTGGTTGGGAGGGTTGGGGGGATGATTGATGGTCGAGGTTTGAGGATGTTGAAGTGTCGGAGGGTGAAAGTGGTGGCGCCTATGCTGGCACCCACGAAAGAGCCGCTTTGGACTGCACGGGTGAGGACGTGGGTTGTGAGGATGAGGTGGTGGTAGGTTTGGTCTTCGGCGTAGGGAGGGTGTGGCCAGAGGCGCGACATGATGAGGGGGTGGGATTGTGGTTGTGGTTATGGTTGTGGTTGTTCTGGGAATAACTGGGAGCGTGTGCTCCGAGACTCTGTGTCAGTGTATGCAAGGCGCAAGGTCCTTTCTTGAGAAGAGGTTCCAGAACTATCAGTTATTGGGAGAAAGAGATGGTTGTAGCAAAGGGATTCATCTGAAGCTGGACGCCTTCTTGTACCTGGGGAGGGGTTTCTTTCAGCAGCTTCAAAGCTTCATAGCTTCGAGTGAACAGCGACGAGATCTCGAACGGACATACAGACTGTCCGAGTGCGATGGAATATGTCTTGTTCAGCCATCTGACATTGTCAAACGAGTGGAGTTCCACGCCGTTGCAAATTGAAGGCGTGCCGTTGGATGTGATAGCCCAGTGGCTGGGACCAGCAACGAAGGTTTGGATTGTACGGCCGGAAGAAGAGGATACTGTACCAGTGCACCCTGGCATTTGCAGCGAGGATCAGGCTACGCGAGTGCGAGACAAACCGAATGACAACAAATATTTTTGGTTACTACCTGGAACTGCATCTTTCGGATTTACTACCTTGCGTGGGTCCTTCCCGGGGGTCTCGATCTCTACAGAATAATATGCCATGATCAATTCTGTCTCGTGGTATCGTTTTTGCAATCCTTATTCTCAGCCTCTGTGACTCAACACAGAAGAAGGTACATACTTGTCTCTGTAATGTAAAGTGTCGAATGGTCAGGGCTCCAGATCTTAGTATTTACAGGCACACTTTGCCGTCTCGTACAGCCGTCCACAGAATGGGCCATGGTGTTAATCCGCCTGATTGTTCCTTGAGAAAGCCAGCTTCATAATTACTCGTGTGTCTCTTCAATTCTGTCTCCAGCTTCATCAGCAATTAAATCCCGTCGGCCAATTGTTTAGCTGCCCACATTGCCCACATTCAAGCTCCCAGCGTCCGGTTAGGGCCCGAAGCCGAGGGTGTGGAGAGCAGCGGCCCTCTGACTTCACCCCGCATTACCGCTATCGCCGGCCCAAGAGCTCTACATAGCAGTTCAAGCCAATGAAGGCAGACAGTACCTGAATAAGTACATCATAGAAGCTCTTTCCTATCCCTCCCTCCCACTTTCGTCTTCATTCATCGTTTTCCTTCTCTTTCAACAGCCTCATTCATAGGCAGTTCATTTGTCAAATATGAGTTCCTCGACAGTGCCCAGGAAGCTATGGGAGCATCCCAATCCAGAAGGTACAGAAATGTACCGATTAATGCAAGAAATAAATCAAAAACATAATTTGAACTTGAAGGTTGAGCCCCCTGCTTGAAGTCTTACAATGATCTGACCAGGGTTCATAGACATTCTGGGAATTGTACCAATACTCGATCAACAATCGAGCACAGTTCTGGGACCAAGCTTTCCACTTCCTGGACATCATACATGACGGCTCCTACGAAGAAGTGGTGGACGAGTCTGCTCGCATTGACTCCGTACCAATATGGTTCAAAGGTGTAAATCTGAACTTTGCTGAAAACCTCCTCTATTCGAGAGAACCGGGAGCGCCGTCTTCAAAGCGGGGTAAAGCTGGCAAGGAAGATAGTAAAATCGCCGTGACTGAGATCAGAGAGGGCTATACTGAGGTTCGAGATGTGACATGGGGACAGTTGAGAAAGCAGGTGGCAGAGCTTGCTGATGCTATGAAAGCACATGGAGTGAAGAAGGGAGATAGAGTCGTGGTCGTCGCGAGCAATTCGGTGGATACTCTGAAAGTCTTCTTTGCTATTACGACCCTTGGTGGACTTTTCAGCAGTAGTTCAACTGATATGGGAGTTCAAGGTGTCCTGCAGCGAGCTCTGCAAGTTGCTCCAAAGGTATGGGTTGTTTCGTGTCCTTGGTGATGATGTCGTCTAACTGAGACAGTACATTTTCATGGACGACTTCGCGATATACAACGGCAAGAAGGTAGATCTTCGGGACAAGATGAAGCATATCGTGGAAGGTATGAAAGACATTTCAGAATTCCAGGGAATGGTTTCCATGCCTCGATTCAAGGATCCGGTTGATATCAGCAAGATTCCCCGAACAGAAACTCTCGCATCCTTTGTATCGAAGGCAATTGGAAAGGCTCCTGAATTTGAGCCCACAGCATTCCACGATCCATTCTTTATTGCATACTCTTCTGGAACAACCGGAAATCCTAAGTGTATCGTACACTCGGTTGGAGGCTGTATTCTGTCATCTGCTAAAGAGGGCAAACTGCACGGCCAGATCGACGAGAAGAGTGTGGTATTGCAATACACTACCACTGGCTGGATCATGTACTTCAGCTCCGTCATGAATCTCCTCGGTGGTGCGCGCGTAATCTTGTACGATGGAAGTCCGTTCCAACCAGATCTGAAAACATTCGTCAGGATGATTGGCGAGCAGAAGGTCACGAAATTGGGAACTAGCCCAAGATGGATGCATGAGATGCAGAAGAATAACATTTCGCCGAAGCAAGTAACGGATCTGAGTTCTTTGGAACTTGTGACGAGTACGGGCATGGTTTTAAGTGATCAGTTGTTTGAGTGGTTTTACGATGTGGGATTCCCAGCTCATGTTCAACTGGGGAATATTTCTGGAGGGACAGACTTGGTACGTTGCTTCCTGAAGCTTCAATGTGCGAATACTAACATTGCTCCAGGCAGGTTGCTTTGGCGGGGTAAATTATTTCCGCCCCTCTTCGAAACCTCCTGACTAACAGTTTAGGAAAATCCACTCACTCCAGTCTACGTCGGCGGCACCCAAGGTCCTAGTCTCGGAACTCCCGTAGAAGTCTACGACTCTCTCATCGAAGGTGGAAAGGGTGTTCCAGGGGCTCCAGTTCCTCATGGAACACCAGGAGAATTGGTTGCGCCTTCCGCCTTCCCCAACATGCCCGTGTACCTGTGGAACGACCCCGATGGATCCCGCTACTTCGGTGCCTATTTCGAAAAATACGACAACGTCTGGACACATGGAGACTTCGTCATGTTCCACCCCGTCACCAAGAATCTCCTCTTCCTAGGCCGAGCCGACGGAGTTCTGAATCCAAGCGGCGTACGCTTTGGAAGTGCAGAGATCTACTCGATTATCGAAGAGAAATTTCCTCACGTTGCGGATAGTATCTGTGTTGGGCAACGACGACCAACTGATAGCGATGAGAGCGTGATGTTATTCTTGCTGATGAAGCCTGGAGAGAAATTCACGACTGCGTTGGTGAATGATGTCAAGACGGCGATCAGGAAGGGCTTGAGCGCGAGACATGTGCCGAAATATGTTTTTGAGACGCCGGATATACCTGTGAGTTCATTTCGTGTCTTCGCTATTTATATTGCTGACGTTTGATCTAGACGACGGTGAATCTGAAGAAGGTCGAATTGCCGGTGAAGCAGATTGTTTCTGGGAAGACCATCAAGCCAAGTGGGACGTTGTTGAATCCTCAGTCGTTGCATTATTATTATCAATTTGCGAAGGTGGAGGAGTTGACTGAGCCGAAGAGTAGATTGTAATTTAGATATTGTGGTAACATGCCAAGGAGTCGCGTCCTCGAGAAAGAGAAGTTAGTAGTCGCTTGAGCCCCTTTTCATTCTGTGTTCGCTCGCTTATCCGCCTCAAATGAAAATGCCAATGTCAATCCGGTGGCTTTCTCAGACGGAACCATCTACAGCTACGAGGGTATCTAAATACCTCAATATCTTATTGAAAGAGTGCCTGCTTTCTATAACAGTCCAAAAGTCCCTCTCCATTCGCTACTCACGATCTTCGCTTTAACAACCATCGATTTATCTAATCCCTTTCTCCTCTCCAAATCACACAGACCTCTACCCAAAAAGTTTGTGCCTCTCCAAAAACTCCACCACCTCATCATTAAACCTCACCGGATCTTCCAGGAAAGGAAAATGCCCATAATCCTCCCAAAAATTCGTCTCCAACCTCGGGAGATGAAACAGCCACCTATCATCAGAATACTTCCTCATAGGCCCCAAAACATGCAGAGCCGGAATATCAAAAACTTCATCTGCACGCCACAAATGCGGAAGGACATCCGTCGTCGTAGCATTTGCCCTCGTATACGTCGATGTCGCGAGCATGACGTCTTTCACCTTCTTCTTAATCGCAGGGCTCGTTTGCGATCCGTGTGATAACAAAGCTTCGACTTGGCTGTTGAAGAATTCGTCGTTTTGGAGGTTCTCGCGGAGGATTTGACGGTCGGTGATGTTCAGGCGTGATTGTGGTAGGTTGAAGAAAGAGTCTATGTAGATGATACCGGAGACTATAGATGGGAAGAGTCGTAGAAACATGGTACAGACTGGACCGCCCATGCTGTGGCCGATGAGGATGGCTTTCTTGATGTTTTCTGCTTCGAGAACGGCGAGGATGGATCGCGCGAAGAGTTCTAGGCTGAATGGGAGGGCGGGAGGAGAGCTGGCGCCGTGGCCGGGGAGGTCGATTAGGATGCTGGGGTAGGTGGTGAGGAGGGGGGATTGGGCGGTCCAGAGGGTGGAAGAGCATGTCCAGCCGTGGATGAAGATTAGTGCTTGGTGGGTGTTGCTGGGGGGACTGTGGTGGTAGTAGGTTACTTTTCTCTCGTTGAAAACGATGGTCTTTTCAACCGCTGGGGTGGCCATTGGAGACAGCATCAAAACAACAGGAACGAGGGCCTGAAATGAGATTCAGAAAAAATTTAGTTTTAATTCACAGAGAAAAGTGTTTGTATCTCAAGGATATCGGGATGTCCGCATATGTCACCGTTTACGTGAAGTGGATTGGTAATCGGGAGAATCTGACCAAATATGAGATGCATTAGACATGTCCATACGATAATTATCTTGAGGAAGTCACCTAATAGTTTCGCTGGCTATTGGTATGTAAATTTCTTACTTCTTTGTAAGCCTAGGAAGATATAGTAAGGCACCGGTACTCCGTTTTCCGGCAGAGGTCCACAGATTGAGCTGACGATGCGATGGCAAACTTCAAATTTCGAGGAATTACATAAGTAAGTTTTTGGACTTGCTAGATTTATAGTATAGCATTGGAGGGTCTGTACTTGCTTTACAGCTGTAACAAGGCCTCCCCAGAGGTTTGAAACGATGTTCATAAAAATGGCCCTTTACAATTCACATTGTGACAGCCTCAAATCCAAGTGCGAGGCTCTCGGTCATCTTTTCGGAAGACTCGCCACTTCCTCCTCTTCACATCAGGGTTCCTGCTCTGAAGTGGCACAACGAACCGCTGCTGCTCGATGCCAACGTGTGTTCTCCCGTCTGTACCAACAAATCGCCCGTATCCATATACAGTCTCTTCTGCAACATCATCCTTCCGGTCCGAATAAGTGAAATCTTCCAGAGCTCGGCTTGCTGAAACAAATGCCATGATAGATGCAATGGAAGTCGGCATCCTGGGCAAGAACCGTTTGGGCCGATGCGTATAATACCAGACAGCGACAATCACGTTGAATGCGATAATTATAAAGGAAAGCAGGAACATAATCGAAGAAACAAATATGCGTGATTCGACGACAACTGCACCGCCGTCCAATTGCATAGGCAATTTGGAGGTCATGAACATCTCCGGGTTGAGGCTCATGAGAATTGAGAAAAGTTGAGTAACCATTGTTTGCACCAACGGCGCTGTGTCCGCATACTTCGGGACGGAAAGGGTCGGGTCGATTAGATTGTCGGATTTGATGGCCAGTCTGAGAAGCGAGTTGAACCAGTCGGTTGTAACATTGTCTGCGTGCCATTTCGTGCCATCAATAGTCGGAGGAGCCAAAAGATCGTTGACCTGCCTGAACAAATCAGACTCCTTGGCATTGTCCGTGAAGAAGGATTCCGTATCTTCTACATCTAGGGCTGTTCGATTTGCTGCGAGAATTCGGCCTTGTTCGTCGACCGCGACGTCGAAGGTAGCAATACGCAACTGCTGGGTGCAGCTCATGAAGCTGTAATCCAGTGTACGTCCCAGTGTCTCCGTAGTATTGGCAACAGCTGGGGTATCGGTGACGTTGGACCCAACTCGTGCCCATCCCGCAAGAAGGATCGATCCGCAGAATTCTCCGTCGTCTTGGTCTGTCGCCGGGGTCAAGTTCTTCACCACTTCAAGAGAGGACTTGTTACTAGAAAAGAAGCCACCAGTGAACTGCACAGTTTCGTTGAAAAGACGATTCCAGGTGTGAGCAAAACAAGTTACTGTAGTTCCGTTGGGCAGCTTATACGAAGTTGTCAAATTTGCCTTTGTGCCATCCGGGTAAGGGTCGAATTGGATAGTGTTTGGCCCTTGGTCTTTCGTCAACTCCACACATGTTGAGTTGGATCCGAAGCCAGTGGTTGTGCCTCGAAATTCTTGGAATTCTAGTGGTGTACCAGAAGCTGTCTCGGTGGGTGGCAGGTTGAGATCGAAGGGAAGATAAAAGAAGTCTTTGTCCACCCAGGCTGGTAGGGGAGTGCCGTCGGTCAAGTTCGATAATGCAATGTAGAAATGATCATAATGATTTCCAACTGGGACAAATTTGAGTGTGCGGTTGAAGATAGCCGTTCCATTGAGCTGCGGTATGTACTCCTGGGTGGTGGTCATTGGCATAATCACCGTCGCAAGGTTCTCGTTCAAGAGTCCAGAGAGGGCTACAGCGAGCAGATTTATTGATACCGCAATCGTGCAGACAGCAGCTAGCAGAAAATGACCCGAGCGCAATGCTCGCCACAGGACAAGCTGTGGTGGTAGTGAAGTGTATTTTGCCTTCACGGAGCGATTCGCTTTGGCATTTCCCTTTCTCAGCTCGTCGAATGGTTGAAGTAGGCACAAAAGTCTGTTCAGAATAACCCACACTGGCTCAAGGAGTGTCGCGAATGCTGTAGGGAGATAGTTCTCGAGAATTGAGAGAACGATCGGGTTATTCGAAGGAAGAGGGATGCCTGCAGGTGAAGTTAGAAGCTGTTTCTGCTATCTACCGAAAGGCTGTAAAAACATACCGTTCTTGCGTGCACTTATTATTGAAAGAGACAGGAGGGCAGCCAGAGAGATGACCAGCACAACAACAATGGATGAACCTACTGGCAATCGAAGCTCAATCGGGCGAACAGGTTTGAACATTGCTTGGGTGCTGGATCGATCCAGGGATCCGCGTGTGCTGCCAACGGCGAAATCCATGTTCGTACAAACTGCAGGAAGTCCATCTCCACCAACGTCCAGGTAAAATCTATGTTCTGATACTCTGAACTCTAGATCCTCCTCTGTCAAGGTCCCGTCATCCTTGAACTCCGCCATTAGATCCCCGTTGTTCTTGGTAAGTGAAATAACATCTGCTATCGAAGCGGGATCAGAGACGAGATAGCACTGCCGTTGACTTGAATAATACCATAGCGCAAGCGTCAATACCATGATGATTCCCATGGCAACCTCAACGATGATGGAAATTGGTCTCACAATTGCAATGGCTCCAGGACGGTCTATTATCAGGCCATATCGATCGTCGTATGCATCAGCATCTGTCGTGAGCGCGCTGAAAGCAGATGTGAAAAGAATTTGGTGAGCTTTCTGAAAGACTTGCTGTAATTTCGTTGGCTCCGAAAGATCAGCAACAGGAAAAGGACTAAGTCCAATTGCAAATCCCACCATATTTGAAACCGGCTGTGTGAGACTGTAGTTCAGCAGTCTTGGATATTGCTCTAGGACTGTCATATCGGGAAGATTCACCCGCTGAGAACCTGGCGAGACACCAGTACCGATCAAATATTCGAAATTTGTGATGTTGAAGATTTTCTGCAGCTCAACGGGAGAGTCCTTAGAATCGAGGGCATGATTTTGAATCTCCTGTGAAGTCGCATTGACTTGGACCTCCAGTTTCTGGGACACGTAGCTGGTCTCGCAGAATAAGGCAGTAAAATTGCTGTACACTCCACTGTCGATCCGTTGAGTCGCCGAGGCCCATATTGCCAAGAAGTTGTTGGAGAACTCGATAGAGCAATTGGGGTTTTGTAGCGCCCAATCTGCGTGCGGGTCACTAAAGTAGCCGATGTAAGTGATCATGAAGTCCGCTGCCTGAGTATTTGGTAAGGCTATCTGGGACACAGAACAGCCTTTGCCGTTATCGAAAGTGTAGCTATTTTGCTTCATGACTACTTCTGCGGGAGAACAAGTGAGGTTCGTACTGAATGCATCGACAGTGGCTGACCAGGTCTCCGATAGTGACTGACGAGAGGACGGTTCAGCCGGTTGATATGGAAGGAGGGCAAAATCACTCCGAGTATATGCTGGAAGCTTCTGTCCAAGCCATGAAATTCCGTACGCGGTGTTCAAGAAGTTTGCATTCAATACGCGGGTCTGCTCCGAAAATGGCGCAAGGGCTGCGCTTGTGACCATTTTTGTAACTATCGACCTTTCCACAGTTCGGATATTGAAAATGGCCGACTGCAGAGGAGTGATGATCCAGAATACCATGAGCATGATGGTGCCTGCAAAGAACACACCCCAGTGCCTGTCATTGTTAGAGTAGCTTCTGATGAAACGAAGGAAAAGGATCAACTGACTTGCGACGAAAGGCCGTCAATGGGATAAAAGGAAGGAAGTCAAACGGATACTTTAAAAGTAAAGAGTCATGTGCTGTTGCGCCTTTTGGATTGGAAAGCTGAAACCAAGGTTCAAGACGCTTCACATCAAGGTCCACCCAACTGTTCTCTCATTATTTTGTGACATTGAAGCGGGCACTCGGTGATCAAACCTCCACATCATACTATAGCAGACAGCTAATATAGTTGGAAGGTACAGATACCTTCAGTTCCGTCAGCTATGAGTATGTCACGGAACAAGCTGACTGACCCAAACGTAATTGCGGTGGGAATGCTGTCCACATCTTTCGCGAAAACCAAGCCACCATCATTGCCCCCCGATAAACTCCTGTGGGATAGCACCTCCAGAGTAATGATGATCGCAAGCGACGTAATAATGAAAGGGCACAGAACTGGGGCCTGAAGAGTGACCGGTCTCCAGCTAGCCTTATCCTCGGCTGTGATGTGGTCAGGCTACTGGACGATATTCCAAGGCTGGAATTCTTACTGTCAACATGGAAAAAGCCAAAATATCGCATGGGTTTTCGACATAGCTGTTCCACCCATCCTCGCATATCCTCGAGGCCTCTGTCCCTGGAAGATGATCCTTGCCGACTCTGCTGCTCTTCAATTTCGGATCCTACTTGCTGCTTCGTTGGAAGCGCCGAAATCGTAGTCGTACATGAGAACTTTGGGTCGATCCCAGATACACTATTCTGCCCGTACTTACTCATCTTGCCATGAGATGGGACTTGGGAAATAGAAAGGAAATAACGAGGATCAACTGAACTGAACTAAGAAGATAAAAGATGGTAGCATCAACGATGAAGTGAAGGCAATTGAAAAGAGAAAAAGGTCTTTGATATATGTAAAGCATCCGCTTTCGAAACACCAACATTTAGATAAATGGTGGCGGGAATACGGCCATCTCTATTGGCTATGGAGGCCAGATAGTCGACCAGGTGCATCCAAATGCTTGGGGGCGGTAACACTGCAGTCACGGAAGAAGACCTACCTTTATCCACAGTTATCAATTATGTATCCTTTCGTATCTCGAAGAAGGACATGACTGCATTCAGTCCCTAGTACTGAGTGTATTGCTCAGGTCAAGAAAACAGGTTGCTTGTGCATAGGGACGCACACGAAGGCATGGCTTCCCAAGCTCGTCTAACTTTGGGTCGAAAATAGCCCACCGAAACGCGCTAATTCCGGCCTTAGGCGCTCGTCCGCTGCCATATAAGCGCTGAAGACCAATCGACCAACCACCATCTTCGATTGAGCGCCTGTGTTTTCCAGCATGAACGAAGACCTCGAAAATGAGGTGGAGGCCATCAACTCCATATATGGAGATCAGTCCCTGATTCCAGCAAGCGATGGCGATGTTTATATTTTGCGACTCCCACAGCATGACACGTCCCTCAGACTGCAATTCCCTTCGGATTACCCCGCTGCCCCGCCAGCCGTTTTAGGGACTGAAAGTACTGGGGAACACACGCGGAAAGGTGATGCAGCACATATCGTCAACATATTCAGAGATGTCCTTGGGAGGCAGTTCCAATCTGGCGAGGTCTGCTTGTTCGATGTCATTGAGGAGGTGAACAGCACCGTGCCCAGCACGGAAACCGAGGAGGAGTCAGGACATGCCACAATCTATGACGCAGCTTCACCAGAACCTATGAAACACAACGATCACAACTTGGTCGACACGCAGGAAGTACCATGGATCCTTTCGGACGTCGTAGTCGAGCTGAAGTCCGTTTTCATCGCGCGATCTGCAACAGTTTCATCCCCCGAACAAGCAAAGCTCTACCTACAGCTTCTACTCGACAGCGACAAGAAGGTACGATCTGCGACACACAACATTACGGCATGGAGGATTCAGGGCGAGAATGGAGTCGCATATCAAGATTGCGATGATGATGGGGAAACAGCGGCTGGGGGGCGCGTGCTTCACCTCATGCAATTGATGGATATATGGAACGTAATGGTGGTGGTGACTAGATGTACGTTATTGGAACATGGCCCATCTCTCCCCTCAGGGTCGAGAGTACTTTGGTGCTCTCCAGAAGTACTTGTGAGGTTTGGGTACATGAGTGTACGCTGACATTGGGGACTTTCGCAGGGTACGGTGGACACCAGCTGGGTCCCAAGAGATTCAGTATCATCAACACTGTTGCGAGGGATGCTTTCGTGAAAGGAGGATTTGTGCAGGAAGATGGTGCAGCCAGTAAGAAGAAAGGCAAACGGTGAAGGTCTGGGCAGTGGATATAATAAAACAGACCCGGCGTGGAGAGCAATGCCAGCATTAATAGGGCTTTGACGTCTTCAGAGGCAGATGCCCAAGGCACAAATCAGCACGAAAGTCACAAGAGCGGATTAAGACATGGTTGGGAGTCTCGTATGGGATTTGCGCGTCGGAAGCTCAAGGAACAAACACTTCAAGGAAAATTTAGAGTCAAGGGGAGGTGGGCCGAAACAACGAACAGAACTCGCAGGTGGTGACAGTGCTCATTCCCGGAATTGTTTGTGACTTGTCTGTGCTACTGTGAGGTTGTGAAGTATATTTCTTGAACCATAACTAGTCATATACATAAACGCGTCTGTAGCAAATAAGCGGACAACGAGCGACGATCAATGCCTTAGCATGCTCTTGAGAGAACCTCTATATAGCGTTCCTGCCAAAACTGCCCCAGTCGTGGTAAGGAGCCCAACGAGAAGTGCTGTGTTAGACACTTGTGTTTCTTCGACCACTCTGGACCAACTTGTCGTCCCCTCAGCCTTGACCCCATCGGCTGCAGAACCACTGATCTCGTACTCGTCCCAATTGATAGAGCTAGTCCTCTTCTGGTATGGAATGACCGCGTCGGCCCAATTGTTAGTGATTAAGCCGGCTTCGTTCTTGTACCATGAGTTGCAATTTGGGTCTGCAAATGCAGATTCAGCTAAGCGAGCCTGGATCTCCTTGTTGTAGGTCTCAACGACTGCGGCCTTCGGCTCAATTCGAAGCTTGCCGCCTTTGGCTTTCGCGGCTTTCACCTTGCTGATCAAGGTGTTGATATACAGAGCCTGTGCCTCGATCATGAGGATGATGCTGTTGTGTCCGAGATTCGTGTTCGGACCTGGGACATGATCAGTTTACGGGGAAGTACGTTACGGAAGCAGTACGTAGGGTTGCACATCTCTTACCATAGAGCATACTGAAATTTGGAAGGGTTGGAACTGTCATTCCAAGATATGCAGATGCACCGGAAGACCAGATGTCCTCCATAGACTTGCCGTTTGAGCCGTAGATCTTGATAGGAAACATGAATTGAGTAGTCTTGAAGCCCGTTGCCAGAACAAGAAGGTCGAAATCATGCTCCTTTCCTCCCTCAACCTTGACACCGTTCTGTGTGATTTCTTGAATAGGTGTAGTTTCAAGGAGTACATTTGGTCTGGTGAACGTGGGGAAGTAATCATCGGTGATGATTACACGCTTGCAGCCGACTGCGTAATGAGGCTGGAGCTGCTCGCGTAGCTTGGCATACTTCTCTCCTGGGAGTTGTGCCTCCATGTGGTTCTTGGAAACGGACATCATGAACTCGTGCACAGGTGATTTGACATCAAAGACCACATCGAAGAACGATTCTCTGAAGTCCATCAAGCCTGCACGATACCTGCGGCGAACAAAGGGTAAATACTTGTAAGCAGCTTGACGCATCGGAGTGATGGGCTTGTCGTCTCGAGGGATGACCCAGTTTGGAGTCCGCTGGAAGACGGTCAAACCTTTGCAAACCTTTGCAATCTCAGGGATGATCTGGGCGGCAGTGGCACCGTTACCAATAATTCCGATCTTCTTGTCCGTCAAATCGTAATCCCAGTCCCATCTCGCAGAGTGCATCAATTTTCCTGAGAACGAGTCTATGCCCTGGATGTCGGGATACTTGGGCACGTTCAGTTGTCCAACACCAGATACAAGGAAGTCTGAAGTGACTGTGTAGCTTTGTCCAAACTCGGAATCCTTGCTGCCCAACCTGGCAATCTTTGTCTTCCATGTATACGTTGTCTCGTCCCATCGAGCTTCTTCAACCGAGGAGTTGAAGCGGATGTGTTTGTATAGCTGGTACTTATGTGCAAGGTCAACGATGTAGTCGAGGATCTCCTCCTGTCCAGGGTATTCTCGAGTCCAACTTGGGTTTGGTTCGAATGAAAGCGAGTACAGGTGGCTCCAAACGTCCTGCAAATGTTCAGCTCGAACTTTCAGCGCGGGGTTTTCGAGCATACGCAGCAGCATCCGGGATAACGCTGATCGTTCCATGTTCCTCCAACCTGATTGCCCTTCTCAATAATGATGAAGTTCCGTCCATTGCCCTTACGAATCATATCAATTGCAGTTGTCATGCCAGATAGGCCTGCCCCAATGATCAGAACATCTGCCCTATTCGTATTTCTGCCGTATTCCATGGTTGGAGAGGGGTTCGGGTCAGACATCTTGAAATTCTCAAGGAGTGTAGTTCAAACAAGAGATTGTTGGAAGTTTGCTCAAGGCTCCGTTGTTTGGCATTGAAGAATGGGTCGCAGACAGAGAGAACACGACATATGTTAAAAGTGAATGGGCCGAGGCGGACAACCTCCTCGTGGTCCTGGAGCACTCCCTACACCCAGGTCGGAGTACCGGTTCCTCGAGAGCGGAAGCATCTTAGGCATCGCGGGAAATGGCCGCGCGGGGAACAGTAGAAAACAAATGTTGCTAGTCATGAAGAGCGGACGAAGGGCTGAATTATGCTACGCCAGGCCAAAGTGGTACAAGTGCTAGGGAGATAGTTTCTTCGATGCTTGAGGGGGTTGTAACCGGACGCCGGAGTACCTAGGTAGAATTGTTCTTAGCTTTTGGCTTGACAACAGGGAACAGGATAACCTTACCCCACATTTCGCTTAATTTTAGCTCCTATTGCCAACCGATAGCCGAACCGATCTTCCCGTATCCGTACAAGAGATCGCGAGGTCTCGTTTTCTTTGTTTATCATTAAACTTTTATCCACAAACTTTAATTTCACAGTCCGACATCCTATCGAGTTTGACATTTGAGTTCAGGTTCGCCCTGTCCAAAAATACCCGGCTGTCACATTTGACTTTTCTGCCCTACCTCGCATGCAACCCTTGAAACGATCTTTGCTCTAGGGCTTGCTCGTGCACCCTGCACATGTCAATTGTTTCTTCTCTGCCCCCACATGAACCTAATTTTGAACTCAAGAAGGTTATTGCGCCAGCTGCAGCAAGCTTCCATGACTCGAAGAGGCCAAGATGCGACGACATCACATCAGTTGTCATATTACATTTGCAGTATTTGGAGCAAAGTTTCATATCAAAGAGTGTCTTCATTCATCATCGTTGAGCTATCTCTGTGCAAGATGCACTTCTTTTTGTTCTTTACCTGGTATATGCACCTCTACTCTCCACATCCCATGAACTCCTCCTCATAATGCCAAAAGGGTATGTACAAGAAAATTTCCACAAACGCCATCCAATGCTGAATCCCTAAATGTAAAGAAAGGAAAGACTGTGCTTATCGACCGGCGATGAAACATGGATCTAGGACATGTGGATGTGACGACGGACATGGGCGTTAGAAAATCTGACGGCACGCTTGGCCTTCCCGATGGCGGTGATGTTGATGGCAGTAGACTGCCCGGCGGTGCAGGTAGTGCCGGCGGCAAGTTGCATAACAACAGACCAGGTACCGCTCGCACATCGTTGGTAAGATGTGCCGGCGATGCAGTTCCACATGCCCTCGGTTGCGCAAGCACTGCCAGCGACTTCAGCAGTTCCAGAGCCTGTCGTGCCGGTAGATGTTCCGGAGCTGGGTGCTGGTGAGGCTGAAGAGGCGACCGGGCTTGCAACGGGGGCGACGCTAGGGGCTGATGAAGCCACTGGAGCGGCAGACACAGCTGGGGCGGAAGACACAGCTGCTGCAGAAGAAGCGACAGGTACTAGTGTTGTTGGACTTGCGACAGGCGCGACTGTTGCGAAGACTCCTCCTGGAATACCAGCAGCAGATGTCGACTTCTGCGTTGCCTTGGGGGAAGAAGCGGCAGCTGAAGTAGCGGTGGAGCCTGTTCCCGATCCCGAGCCAGATCCAGAACCCCCAGAGGCTGCAGTTGCACATGATCCAGATGGTGCAACAGGTGTTGCAGTAGATGTGCCAAGAAGATCAAGAGAGTCCCCTGGGGAAGGGAACTTTAGGTCGGTCGAGTCAACGGTCGTGCAGCCATTGCCAATGTTCGCAGTAAACATGTCTGGCAAGGCATCAAATGCTGCTGTGTCGCGCTCCATGAGCTGTGTTACGTTGCCATCATCACTGCGCTTGGAAGAAGATCCGGACAGGGTGACTGGAGCGCAGTTCATGTACATCTCGCGATTGCCGATCTTGTTGAACCAAGTCCAGGCGAGAGTAGCTTCTCCAGTGGGCAAGGTTGTAGGAACGGTGAATGAGTATGTGTCTGGGTTTACCGCGGCCGCATTATCACCATTGTTTCCAGCGACACCTTGGATCGGGCATCCACCTTCGATCGAGTGGATGACTTTCCAGACACTATCCTTTGTTGGGGCCTTGTCGTATGTGATGGATACTTGGCAGGATCCTCCACCGTGTGTGGCACTACCAGTGAAAGCGAGCTTCTGGGTTGATCCGAGTGGGTATGCATTACTGGCACCCTCTGCTTCGTAGACGCCGGTGCGCTGTTTGCAAGGGAAGTCGCTGCCATCAGCAAGGAGAGGGGAGTTGTTGAGGGTGGATTTTCCATATGGAACAGGTGTGTTCATGATCATGTGCGAGCTCCCGAGGGCGGCAAGTCCGAAGACTGCGATAGTGGCTGATGAAAGCATGTTGATTTGGATTGAGAGTAGTCGTTCCGGACGAGAAGGTCTCTTTGTATGATGAAGTGGTTTAAGGAGTGTAACTTGGCAGTTGACGATATATGTACTGGTTGACCGTGTGGTCTGTGGATGCTCGAAAGCTCGAGGTCTGCTGAAAGAATGTGTTTGAGACTGCCACAGGCAGGTATCGAAGGCAAGGGATCTAAAGGACGAAGAGCAAAAGGACTAGCCCGAGGAAAATGCAGAAGACTCGAGAATGATGCCAAGAATGTTGATGACGAGAAAAATTGAAACAGAGGGCATCCGGCCATCTTATATCCTCTGTCTGTGCCATTCTGGCTATTTACTCTAAGGGGCAGACGATGGGTCTCTTCCTGGCACTACCAGGACCCCTGTGTTCCCCAGCTTGCTTGCAGCTGCTGGATCGAGAGGATTGCTGCAGGGAGTACGTTAAACACAGCCTTGACTGGCCATTGGAGGTCGAAGCCAAGACACTCCTGCTTGTCAAACGCGCACTGTGATGGCTCCACAAACGCCACTCTGTGTTCAGCTCGCGCTGAATGGGTCTGAAAGCTTGAGAGACAAGTCAACCACTCGACCACCTTGCCTCACCGAGGTCTAGCAAATGTGAAGCTTAGATGATCGATTGGGCACAGGGACGAACGTTGTTCAGACGAGCACTGACGTGCGGAATGCACAGGGGCTCGATAGGCTGGTGAACATTTGTTTCGATGGTTGGCGAAACATAGTACGGAGGTTGATCACATCGCCGTTGTGCCGTGCTGCCCCTGACTAATTATGTCGGCTGTTGCAGGAACAGTCTAGCCAGGAACCAGAAGGTAGCGCTACGTGATATCTCACCACTCAAAAAAGTGCATCTCCTGAGATTCAGGATCTTTGTGAACGGTTGAATAACAATGGTGTGCAGTTCAGGAGGTGCTTTTTCCCGTGTGTGCGTTCGGAGGATGTCTCTGTGGCCAATTGCCTTGCATGATCGCCCTTCGCCTATGATAGCGGCGGAGAGAATGGCAAAGCTTGGCAGGGCCTCCAGGGTGGCTGGCCAGTGAGGTGGCCTATCGTCCCAAAGCCACGCATGCGGCGCATCGCTCCCTGGTCCAGCCGGTTCAGCAAATGTGGTCCCCCTGAACATGCCTGAAGAGCCCTGAGCCTGTCCCTTCTGCCCCCCTATTTTGTCACGTCCACCCCTTGTCCCGCCTATTATGCTTGGCCGTCCGAAGGCCACCCCCAGACGACCGGTCTTAAACCCAGCCCCTGGCCACTGACTGGCTGGGAGAAATCTGACCTATGCCGACTAGCGAGGTTCTGTCCGCTGAGTTGAAACCGGGACTGTCTCGTCACGATCGAATAGGAAAGTAGGGACGATGTCTTCAGGTCTTTTGTCAAACTCCAGACCTGTGTAGAACATTCCTTCGTGTGATCACAGAGTACGTACTTGATGGATCTTACTCGTTACACTGAATTCTAGCGAGCGGCTATGAGCACACTTTTCCTCGACCTCGGAGTTGAAGAAAGGGGGCTGGAAAAGAAAGAACCAGAATCACGAGATGTCTCTCTTTTCTTCGGCTTCACCGCCACCTTCTCTGTATGAAACCTCTAAAAGTCCCCGCTCCGATGCATTTCGATGATCATCGTGGAATTCCCGAGATTTTTGTGCACTCAGCCACACGGCATCAACGTCGACTTTGCCAAATTTCTCCGGCAATCGCATCGCATGAATCTTGACAGCTTAATGCTTTTTATATCCTTAAGTGGCAATGTTCATCCCTACACTCAACTCGTGGTCGAGGCGCATTTTAAGAACATTAAGGCTTTCTCTGGAATTGATCCGCGAACAGGTTGCTTGTCGAGCTGGAGCTTTCGCGAGCTTACGTGGTTACGAGGGGTGAGCATGAGTCTTCGTTTTGAAACTTTTCAACGCGACCTCATTGGATTCGAGCAGCCAAGCGGCTTCAAAATCAGGATACGATGTCGTAAATCTGTAGCCGACGTGGCGACCGTTTGTTTCTTGCGAGTTTCCACAACTTTTGATGAGCGTCAATCAAATTCATCACAATAATTTGGATCACTTCCAGCGATTTATAAATTGCTTGCACCAACTCAGCTGGAGCCGCAACTTATATTCTGCAAATATGTGATTGTGATGGCCCAAAGGTTTGGCCATGCGACTCCTGCCTGAAAGTCACAGTTTCTGGCTCTTTCTTCTGCTGAGGGAGTGGTAGGCAAGTAATACATGGCAAGCAAGGGGATTTCAATGGACACCACGGACTGTAATCTATCACCTATGTCATTCGAAGTCCAGATTCTGTCTGTCTTTCAGCTTGCACACTCGTGTTTCTTCATGGAATGCTGCTGCGGCTGCGCCTTCATGGTGGCTTCATCTCGCAGCAAGGGCGGGGTTTTGCCCAAAAAAAAAAGCTCTAGAACCATAGGCTTAGCGTTCTTCGTACGAAGATGCAGTACTCAATGTTCTATTGCAACGTCCATGAAGACGCTCCTCACGCGAATTGTGTACCTTTATTCACAATAGTCGATGTGGCAGAGGTCACATTCTCGCCAAGGCCAGAGCCTCCCAGCATTACGGCGCCTTGATCCCGAGGGTGCATACCGTTGAGTCGAACCCAACAACTTAAATGTTTCGCTGCAAGGATATTTAAGCATAATGGTGAAAACCAACTGCATATGAGCTTATTTCGAGCTGTGTTAGCGCATGGTAAGTAACCGCGGCCGACCAAGACCAGCTGCAGCCCTCGGCGCTAAGGTACTCCCACATTTGACGCCAAGAAGTGCAACAGGTGGTTTGTCTTATTTCGACCATAAATGAGCCCAAACGCTCATAGAGTATCTTGTCCCTACTATACTGATCTCCTTAAATCCTTTTCGTACGCCACACTTAGAGGGGAGATCTGTTCATTTTCAATTCAAGTAATTCTGTTCGCCCGCCCCTTCTTTTCCTGGCAAAGTCCGTCAAAATTAAGTCTTGAGACACTCGCCTCGACTTATTATTCGAGCGTAGCACGTAAGTCCTCGATGCAAGGAGCAAAATTCTTCATCTGGTTTTTGCAAAGAAAGTCTATCGGATTAAGGTCTAGATTGATACGTCCCTTGCCTCCCTCCAGTAACTTTTTTCATGTCGCGAGGGGGCGCAAGATATCTGAATACCAGTGAACCTTGGAAAGGGATAAAGCGGGTCACGCTGAAGCTCCTCACAACAACCTAGATGGACCTTCAGATAGATGTCTCGACTAAGCACGAGTAAAGGTGGTTGGAAGGAGTGCCTACAGGGGAAGAATTGAAAGTACTGTACAAGTTTACAACAATGGTTTCTACCCCCATAGGCATATCACTACATTTTGTATTGCAAAATTGAAATAGGTACGGTACCCAAATATTTTCTTCGGTCTTATATCTTGAGTGTAGTGAGCTGTCTAGGCGTTCACAATTATGCAGCGTCCGGTCGTTTCTTTTGCTCCGTCGATCTTCTTACCACCTTTGTTTCTACCTGGACATGATCAAGGATCGAAAATACTGCTACAAACAGTATTTTGATCCGTAGTATCGTCCAGTACGGAATTCTGTTCTTTGACATGTCATCAGACAGTTTCCGACCACGTGGCACTGGTTTTCACTGCTTCCCATCCAAGGCGTCAGTCATTTCGTTATCTCGTGATAGATCTGACCATGGATAGTACTCTGCAATCCATGTTTAATATTTATTCATCCGGGTCATCGCGAGTTGCGCATGATGCTTAATAAAGGGGATTTGCTGTTAAACGAAGAGTCAACGACATCAAGACAATATTCTTATTTGTCTTGAAGACATAGAGGCATTCAGACTGAAGCCAGATTGTCCCGAGAACTTTGTTATAGATGATCCGAAGGAGTCGAGCTGCCCGTTTGATTTAAGTGTCCTCATTGTTACAGGTCTTAATGTGGTGGTATTATACTATGAGCGCAGGGTCATTATCTGTTCCAAGGACACCGGGGGTTGCCGGTACTCAATACGTGCTCTCTTGTACCCAATAAACTTTCCAGGGCTTCGCTAATAAGTGAGCAAGAACAAATTCCAGCTGGACACTAATGTCGCTATAATTTCTCAGTACATCTACTTAGTTAATAAAACTATCAAGGCCACCTCCACGCTTTTCTCCTTGGAGGCCAAAGGTTCCTCATGGAGTTGTTGGATATTCACTTCGCCATGGGCGATCCAATATCCAGTCCATAAAAGCAGGTGAGTATAGGTCTCATTACCTGTGATATTTTCAAGACATTAAAAGAGAGAACATGGCTTGGAAAGAGCAGATAGAATCTCACATCATGCTTGAATTTGATACTCCGACTCACTGGACTTTGGACAAAGCCCGACAAACGAAAATGAAGAAGATGCAACATGACGCAGTCATTTTAAAGCCATCATGAGACGCTCTCTGTGATGTTTGAAATCCGCTGGCTTTCAGAAGAACACTTGTAGACGAAGATGCAACTAACAAGCCTTAGGATCAACGAGTCGAACTTGTGCTCAAGTTTCGTTTACCTGGAGTATGGTGAGTTTAGGCCCTTGATGTTAAGTTTGCTGCCCTGAAAGGTTGTAAAACTTTTCATCGTTGGATCTCACTGGCCAACCCCCTAGCTTTTCTTCCCAAGCGAGCCATTCCAAGTCCTGATGCAGACCCGTGATCAAACCAGAAAGGCAATCAAAGAGTAGTTGAGCTTATGTCATGATGAATAACTGATTGTATCCCGAAAGAGAAGTATGTTGAACTGTAAGTGAGAGACAGGATAGGCCGGCTTCTTCAGACCAGCGCTGCGCCTTCTTGGTGCGCCAAGTCTCAAATTGACGCCAAGACTTTGGTTTTTCGGTGATCCCAGGTAACATAGTGCCATGAAATACTTATCTGGCTCCAACATTGACTAGACTAAGTATACTTTCGTCATGAACGGATGTTTGTACTTGCAGTTCACCCAGCTCGCCCAATGTACAGGTCCATAAATTGTTTGGATCAGGGTCATTTCTCGGTTACCATTCTACCAATCAAAGCAACAGAATTGAGAGCTAGCTAGCGGGGCCGCCGGCCGCACCACACCACGTGACTGGAGTGATTCCAGTACCTCCGTGCCTCCCACATGGAAGTCGCGACGCATTTTCGAGATCTCAGAGCCTCATCGAAGTGCTGAAGCCTTGCCCTCTCCCAGCGACTTCACGCACTTCCACCACTCCACCACTCCACCACGCAGCCCTTCCTTTCTCTGTAACAATTTGGTTTCTCTGAGCGAATATCTACATTTTGTAGGAGCGGCATATAACGACTAATAATTCTGTGGAAGGTTTGCGATCGCGTTGAGTGCAGTGGTATTTGCGAGTTGGAGCTTCAAGAAGCTATCAGGACACGACGAACATCACGACCACGTTCTAGCGCCACAACGACTCTGCGACACAGAGCTTTTCGGCCAGCGCTGAATCTCCTCGTCGAATGCAGGCACCATCGTGAAGGCTTGCGCCGGTGCGAGTGCAGTTGTCGCAGCCATGGCTACCAATACCATTGATCTCGTCGTTCAGCGACTGAGTGATCCAGCCACAGGTATGCCCACCACACACCCAATGGACACCTCAACGCCGTACTTTATTGGCAGAACCAGAGCTAACTGTCTGCTACTCTAGATGTCAAAGTCAAAGTCGAGGCCGCAGGCCAGTTGCGCGACAGTCTTGAACATTACATCTCTGGCAACATTTACGGTCCTTTCCTGAAGAAACTTGTGCCAATCTTCATCACCATCCTTAAGGGCCCTCCAGTCTTCATAAGCACATCTGCGGAACAGGTGCGCCTATTTTCATCATTATTACATGGCGGGGTACTGATTCTAGATAGAAACTCCGAAACTGTATTCTTGAGATCCTCCATCGATTGCCCACGAACCCTCCCGAGTCTTTCGAACCATATGCAGAAGAAGTGGTGGATTTGTTGATGAATCTGGTCAGAGTTGATAATGAGGAGAATGCTTCGCTATGTGTCAAGACGATCATGGACATCATGCGCCATCAGACGAAAGTGTTGCAGGACAAAGTACAGCCTTTCCTCAGCCTCATCCAGGAGCTTTTCGACCAGATGGAATCGGTGGTCAGAGATCAGCTCGATAACCCTACACCGAATGTCCCATCGACGCCCGGAAGTTCGCAGACTTTCCAAAATTCTCCCCGGCCTGGTTCTCCAGTTGCTTCAGTGTCGGATTTAGGAGCGGATCCCCAACAACAGACTAGGCCGCTGCTGAAAGGGATGCAGTCTTTCAAGGTACTTGCCGAGTGCCCGATCATTGTCGTGTCGATATTCCAGGTATACCGGTCGACTGTTGGCCCAAATGTGAAGCTCTTCGTACCTCTGATCAAGAGTGTTCTGCTACTTCAAGCCAAACCTCAGGAACAGGCCCATGCCGATGCTGCTGCGAAGGGCACAATATTTACAGGAGTCAGCCCTAATATCCGGAATCGAGCTGCATTTGGAGAGTTCATCACGGCCCAAGTCAAGACAATGAGCTTTTTGGCATACCTTCTCCGTGTGTACTCGCAACAGCTCACAGACTTCCTGCCGACTCTTCCCAACATTGTTGTTAGGTTGCTGAAGGACTGCCCGCGCGAGAAATCCGGAGCGAGAAAGGAACTTCTGGTGGCCATTCGACATATCATCAATTTCAACTTTCGGAAGATCTTTTTGACCAAGATTGATGAGCTTCTGGACGAGAGGACTTTGATTGGTGATGGACTCACGGTTTACGAGACCATGCGTCCACTGGCATACAGTATGCTTGCCGATTTGATCCATCATGTTCGGGATGCTCTCGAGCCACAACAGATTCGGAAGACTGTCGAAGTATACACCAAGAATCTGCAGGACAGCTTTCCTGGTACCAGTTTCCAGACGATGAGCGCCAAACTGCTCCTCAACATGGCAGAATGCATTGCAAAGATGCCCAACAAAGCAGATGCTCGGCACTACTTGATCATGATTCTGAATGCGATCGGAGACAAGTTTGCGGCAATGAATCGGCAGTACCCCAATGCTGTCAAGCTCTCGAAGTTGTACGCTCAGCAGTCGATAGATGCATCGCCTGACAACTACCTTGCTGACAAGGACCATCCTCCGGATTGGGACGAAATCGACATCTTCACAGCGATGCCCATCAAGACGTCGAATCCCCGCGACAGAGGAGCAGATCCAGTGGCCGACAACAAATTTCTCTTCAAGAATCTTATGAACGGGTTGAAGAACACCTTCTACCAGTTGAAAGCCTGCAATGTTGGAGCGCCAATTGACGCAGCCAACGCACCGGCACACTGGCAGGAGGTCTCATACGGCTTCACAGCGGAGGAAGTGCAAGTCATCATCAAACTCTTCCGTGAAGGTGCCTACGTCTTCCGATACTATGAAATCGAGAAGCCAGCAACCGAGTCTCAATACTCTTCGCCTGTTGAGTTCATGGCAAACCATTACATGATATCCAGCAGCAAAGAAGAGAAGGATCTCTTGGAGACATTCGCGACTGTCTTCCACTGCATTGACCCTGCCACTTTCCACGAGGTTTTCCATGAAGAGATCCCAAAGCTCTACGACATGATTTTTGAGCATACAGCACTTCTGCACGTGCCACAATTTTTCCTTGCGAGCGAAGCCACATCCCCCAGCTTTGCAGGTATGCTGCTTCGGTTCCTCATGGACAGGATCGATCAAGTCGGTACCGCTGATGTCAAGAAGTCCTCTATCCTGCTTCGGTTGTTTAAGCTTGCGTTCATGGCTGTGACCTTGTTCTCGAATCAAAATGAGCAGGTGCTTCTGCCTCATGTCCTCGATATTGTCACGAAGTCAATTGAGCTGTCAACAACTGCCGAGGAGCCAATGAACTACTTTTTGCTTCTCAGATCACTTTTCCGAAGTATTGGCGGCGGCAAATTCGAACATCTCTACAAACAGATTCTGCCACTTTTGGAGATGCTTCTGGAAGTGTTGAACAACCTCTTACTGGCAGCAAGAAAGCCTGCCGACCGTGATCTCTACGTGGAACTGTGTCTGACTGTTCCAGCAAGGTTGAGCAACTTACTTCCTCATCTGAGCTATCTGATGCGACCATTGGTGGTAGCGTTGAGGGCTGGCTCTGATCTTGTGGGACAAGGATTGCGGACGCTTGAACTTTGCGTTGACAACCTGACAGCCGACTACCTTGATCCGATCATGGCGCCTGTAATTGATGAGTTGATGACTGCTCTCTTCGACCATCTCCGCCCCACGCCTTACAGCCACTTCCATGCTCACACCACCATGAGGATTCTTGGAAAGCTTGGAGGTCGCAACAGGAAGTTTATGACAGGTGCACCAGCGCTGACTTTCCAGCAATATTCAGATGATTTGACTAGCTTTGACCTCAAACTCATCGGGTCCAAGAAGGACAGGGCCTTTCCCGCAGAGATCGGAATTGACCTGGCTATTGGAAAGCTGATGGAAGTCGCTAAGGGCACGGCAGCCAAGAAGACCGATTTCTACTACAAAAAGCAGGCTCTCCATTTGATCAAAACACAGCTCAAACTCCGACTTGGTGTCGACAGTCTGCCCGAAGACTTCGGACGACTTGTGCGCCTCCAGGCCCAGGATCTATTGGCAAGGAAATGTGATGCTGATCTTTCTGCACTCGAGTCCTCAGACAAGGAGCGATCAGTCTTCAAGAAGGAAGGTCAGGATATGATGCTCAAGAAACTCATCAAAGCATGCATCTTCGCCGTTTCACTACCAGAGTTCTCGGCTGAGGCTACGACCCTGCTGACGAACACCTGCAAGCATCTCACCATCCTGGAACTCGGAAGATCTTTGGCAGAAATGAGACAGAAGACACTTCCTTTCGATGTCAAGTCAGGCGAAGGTCCTCTTTGCATCGACAGCCGTGTGCTCGGTGATGCCATTGTTGAATGCTTATCTTCCGATATGCCAGCTGTGCGAGAAGCTGCTCAAGGTGCGATCAAAGAAGTGTATGACACTACCGCCACGATCTTTGGATCGAATACGGAGATCTACCGCCTGTCTTTCTTCGGATATCTCAGTAGCCTGTTCTGTCACAACTGCTACGAAGAAGAATGGTTCTCTAAGGCTGGTGGAAGTCTAGGTATTCACTACCTGATCACCGAGATCAACCTTGGTGATGCGTGGGTCCAGGATCGCCAAATAGAGTTCGTCAAGGCTCTCATGTATGTCATTAAGGACATGCCACCTGATTTGCCTGCAAAGACTCGACGAGGTGCTCAGGACACCCTCGAACTTCTCCTCCACCGTTGCTCCAAAAATGCTTCCAAGGATGATCTACAACTGCCAGCACCGACACAATCTGGCCCACAACCTCGTCCATCGAAGCTCTATCAACTCTGTGCTTTCTTGAACGTGGAGCTGTGTCACATGAATCGCCACGTCCGTGAAGCTACCAAACGGTCTCTAGAGATCATATCCAAAGAGCTTGGAGCTGAGATTCACGAGCTTCTTGAGCCCAGCAAGGATCGATGCATCCAGCCCATATACGCCAAGCCCTTGCGTGCACTGCCATTTGGAGTTCAAATCGGCTTCATCGATGCCATCACATACTACTTGGGCCTCAAGGCGGACTTCATCACATTTGACGATCACCTGAACCGACTTCTGATGGAGTCTCTGGCACTGGCTGATGCTCCTGATGAATCACTTGCAGGAAAGCCCGCTGAGCACCGTACACATGAGTCCATCATCAATCTGAGAGTCGCTTGCATTAAGATGTTGACGATCGCAATGGGCTTTGACGACTTCCAAAAGGGAGCAGGCAATCCTACCCGTACCAAGATTGTGTCGGTCTTCTTCAAGTGCCTCTATTCGGACTCTAAGCAGACCATCGAGGCGGCAAATGAGGCACTCAAGAAAGCGCTCATTCAGACCACCAAGTTGCCGAAAGATCTGCTGCAAAATGGATTGCGACCGGTACTCGCCAATCTTCAAGATCCAAGGCGACTCAGCACCCATGGTCTGGATGGTCTCGCGCGATTATTGCAACTTCTGACGACCTACTTCAAAGTTGAAATCGGTTCCAGATTACTCGATCACATCAAGGTTTTGGCAGAACCCAATGTGCTCCAGCGGATATCCTTCACATTGATCGAGCAGAATGAGCAGATGAAAATCATTGCTGCCGTCTTCAACATCTTCCATCTTCTCCCACCAGCGGCAGAGCAATTTAAGGAGCGCCTGATCGAAACTGTTCTGGATCTCGAAGAGAAACTCCGCCGAACCCGATACAGCCCTTTCCGAGCGCCACTGTACAAGTATCTCAACCGCTACCCAAGAGAAGTGTGGATGATGCTTCTGGGCAAGATCGAGGATCAGAAGTATGGCCGCTTCTTGGCACAGGTTCTGGAGCATCCCGAAAGTGGCCCTCTCCGAGAAGTCGTCGTCAACGGTGTTGAGTCCCTCATCAAGAATTGTGGAGACATGGGTGCAGAGAACAAGGAGACTCGGTATGCAGCCGTGATCAATGCTATCAACATCATGCACTCAATCTCCAAATTTGAGAACGACAAGACCAAAGAGTGGATGGACAAAAAGGAGAACATGGCTTGGTTCAAGATGGTGGGGCAGAATCTTGAGCTCCATCTCCGAACGAACACACTTCCACCCAACCTGCGACTTGCGGCCGAGCAGGCTGGAGAACAACTTATGGTCATCTTCACTAAATTCCTCGAGTACCACCCCAACGACTTGGATGAGCTCTTCAAATTAGTCGACTTGGTTACTGCGGAAAGGTTGAAGCTGAGTCAGACTCTCATCAAGTACATCTACGACCGAATCATCAATTCCGACTCCACGGAGTACTGGAAGACCGTTGTCATGAGATCTCTGGAAGTGTACGCAGGGAAATCAGGTTCGCAGAAGACCAAGACTTTCTTGCTCCACAATCTCGTCAACCCGATCATCGCCATGGATGTGATGCGGAACAGCACTCATGCATCTCCAAGTAGAGGCACTCGTCTGATGGACAAGGCTGTGATTGAGTCCATCCATACCAAGATCTGGAAGGTCAGCTTCGGAGACTCTAATGATGATCTCACACAACCCGGCATCGATCATACTCGCATGGAGGTGCTGCAGTTGACCGCCATGCTTGTCAAATACCACCATGCCATTCTTCAAGATGCCAGGAAGGACATCATCAAATTCGGCTGGACTTACATTCGCTTGGAAGATGTCATCAATAAGCACGCTGCATATGTTGTCATCGGGTACTTCATCGCCCATTACGAAACTCCAGCCAAGATCGTGCAGCAAGTCTACTTCTCTCTTCTGAAGACAAATCAGAATGAGGGTCGTGCACTTGTAACGCAAGCCCTGGAGCTGATCGCCCCGGTCCTCCCAAAACGCTGCAGTCCTGCTCCTGGTGACCGCAATCCCGTCTGGGCAGCAGCTCCTCGGCGCATTTTGTCTGAGGAGGGCCAGAATGTTCAGCAGATGACGAGCATATTCCATTTCCTCGTCAAGCACGCAGACCTTTTCTACGACTCGAGAGACAAGTTTGTCAACCTTATTGTCAGCTCCTTGAGAAAAATTGCCCAGCCTCCCAATCCATCGAATGAGAGCAAGAAGCTGGTTCTTAATTTGATGACCTTGATCTGGCAGTGGGAGCAGAAGCGTGTTGAGGGGAAGGATGCATCGCCTGTTCGTGCATTCTCGGAGTCGCCAAATACGAAAAAGCGCAAGCTTGAGGCACTCAACGATGTATCAACATCATCGCCTTCTCCTTCCAAACCCGGATCGTCCAACTCAGCCGAGAAGCCGGAATACAGGATCCCACCTCCCGTTCAGCAAAAGATGATCAAATATCTTGTTGAGTTTATTGCTTCGCTCACTGAACGCTTCCCACTCCCATCCGCGAAAGGCAGAGATCTCGGCTCCTCACATGCCCCGATGCAGCCAGCCCCGTCCGTTGAGATGTGCAAGAAAGCAATTGCTCTCCTTTATGGCCTCCTCCAACCTCAATATTGGGGAGAGTCGCTGGTCGACCTGTTTCCAAACGTGACAGACACAGTGTTGGCAAGCGAGAGGACTGTCGCAGCCTTAGCGAGTGAGCATTCAGACAAGGACAAGCCTGACGAGAAGTTCATTACGAATATGGTCAACACACTTCAGATCGTTCGTATCATAGTCAACATCAAGCCCGACACCTGGATTCTCTCGAACATGAGCAATCTACAGCGAATCTTGGAGAAGGCTCTGAAGTCTGAGAATCCAGAACTTCAAGACTGTCTCCATGCCGCAGAAGAAAAGATGGACGAAGGTCGCAACTTGAAGCCCCTGCTAAAGCGAATCCTTGATGCAGTACCTGACGATGTTCCCATGGAAGACGCCGATGCTGAGGGAGAAGCCGAAGCCTCGACTTCCGAAATCATCACCTTCCTTTCCACGATCGCCACCGAAACGCTCTCAGCCAACAATTACATTTCAGGGATCAACATACTGTGGACTCTAGCGCAGAGAAAGCCTTCCGAGATGGATCAGCATATTCCCCAGATCATGAAGGCATTGCAGTCCAAGCTCGCTCGTGAGCATGTCGCTCACTACAATGCTATACTGGGCCAGGCCGGGCTTGTTGCTCCAATTCGGCCAGGAGAGGCCGAGCCTGCAGGTGTCATGACCCCGTATGACCTCGAGATCCAGACTGGCCTCATGCTGAAGGCCATCGATGTCATCTCGATGAGAATGGACGTTCTTGGCGATAACCGACGTCCATTCCTCAGCGTCCTAGCCACATTGGTCGAGAAGTCCCTGAGCAATCCTCTGTGTCTTAAGATCTTGGACATGGTGGAGACTTGGGTCTTTAAGTCGGAAGGATCCTGGCCCACGCTGAAAGAGAAGACCGCTGTTCTTCACAAGATGCTGACCTTCGAGAATCGTACAGACCAGACTCTGTTGATGAAGTTCCTTGAGCTAGTCATCCGGATCTACGAAGATCCCAAGATCACGCGCACTGAGCTCACTGTTCGTATGGAGCATGCTTTTTTGATTGGAACTCGGGCCCAAGACGTGGAAATGCGAAACCGATTCATGGCAATCTTTGATAAGAGTCAGTCGAAAACAGCTAGCGCTCGTTTAGCGTATGTGATCACAGCACAGAATTGGGACACCTTGGCCGATTCGTACTGGCTCGCACAAGCATCACAGCTGCTCCTCGGCGCCGTCGACATGAACAGCTCAATTCACCTTCACAGAGAGGATTTCAGGACGATGCCTGCCTCAGCACTTTTCCAAACCTACGCCAGTGATCCCCGATCACCTGCTCTTCCGACTGATACCGTGTATGACAGCCTGTTGCATTCCCACCGAAGGTTCGTTGCAGAGCTCGGAGATGTGAGGGTACGAGACATTATCGAGCCTCTCACCCAATTGCAGCATCTGGATCCGAATGTTGCCCAAGAGATCTGGATTGCCTTGTTTCCAATGTATTGGGCCGCTATGCCTAAGGATGAACGAGGCGAGGTCGAGCGAGGAATGGTGGCTCTGCTTACCAAAGACTATCATTCTCGCCAAGTGGACAAGAGACCCAATGTCGTACAGTCGCTCCTCGAGGGGGCTGCGAGATCCTGGCCGGACTGCAAGATTCCTCCCCATGTACTCAAATTTGAGGCTAGGACCTACGATGCCTGGTATACCGCGCTTGTTCAACTGGAAAATGCGGCCATCAAGCCAGAATCTGATAGTGCGCTGGTCCGAGAGAGCACGCTGGATGCCTTGGTCGAGTTGTATGCTGGCTTGAACGAAGATGACTTGTTCTACGGAACGTGGCGCCGCAGATGTCTCTACGTGGAAACGAATGCTGCTCTTTCGTATGAGCAAAACGGCATGTGGGACAAGGCTCAAGCCGGTTATGAGGCAGCTCAGATTAAGGCACGAACCGGTGCTCTCCCCTTCTCTCAGGGCGAGTACATGCTCTGGGAAGACCACTGGGTTTTGTGCGCTACGAAGCTCCAGCAATGGGAAATCTTGTCGGATTTCGCCAAACACGAGAATTTCCAGGATCTTCTACTCGAGTGTGCTTGGAAGCAAATTGAGATGTGGAACTCGGCCGAAAATCGCGAGTCTTTGGATGGTCTCATCAAGGGGGTCATGGATGCACCTACTCCTCGGCGAACATTCTTCCAGGCTTTCATGTCACTTCTCAAGCTTCACAACAAGACAGAATCACCAGCCGAGTTCAGCAAAGTCTGCGACGAAGCGATCCAGCTTTCGATCCGCAAGTGGCATCAGCTTCCAAAGCGCATTACCAATGCACACATTCCTTTGCTGCAAAACTTCCAACAACTCGTCGAGCTTCATGACGCTAGTGTGATCTGTCAAAGTCTGGCACAAACTAATCAGGCCAATCTTGACATCAAATCTGGCGAGCTCAAGCTGCTCCTTGGAACTTGGAGAGACCGCCTTCCAAATGTGTGGGACGACATCACCGCCTGGCAAGACCTTGTCACATGGCGACAGCATATCTTCAGTCTCATCAACACCACATACCTTGGTCTCTTGCCACAGCAGGGCCAGAATGCTAATGGAGCCTCATTCGCATACCGAGGTTACCACGAGACTGCTTGGATTATCAATCGCTTCGCTCACGTCGCTCGCAAGCACCAGCTTCCGGAAGTCTGTATCAGCCAGCTCAGCAGAATCTACACTCTACCAAATATTGAGATCCAGGAAGCATTCTTGAAGCTGAGAGAGCAAGCCAAGTGTCATTACCAGAACCCCAACGAGTTGAGTAACGGACTCGACGTCATCAACAATACCAATCTCAACTACTTCGGTCCCAACCAAAAGGCAGAATTCTACACCCTCAAGGGGATGTTCTTGGAGAAGCTGGGGCAAAGAGACGAAGCCGCCGAGGCATATGGCATGGCCCTGTTCTTCGACATCAAATTGCCAAAGGCTTGGGCAGAGTGGGGTTACTACAACGATCGTCTCTTCAAGGAGAATCCCACGAACTACACATATGCCAAGAATGCCCTGAGCTGTTATCTGGAGGCTGCTGGCCTGTTCAAAAATGCCAAGTCTCGGAAGTTGTTGACTCGGATCCTATGGCTGTTGAGTCTCGATGATGCTGAAGGCACCCTCTCAGCACAATTCGATGACTACAAGGGCGAGACTCCTGTTTGGTACTGGATCACGTTCATACCCCAGCTGTTGACTGGCTTGGGTCATAAGGAGGCACCGAAGGCGCACAACATCCTCGCGAAGATTGCAAAGGCGTACCCACAAGCATTGTACTTCCAGCTCAGAACCAGTCGCGAGGACATGATGGCGATCAAGAAAGCACAAGACATGAAAGAGGAGAAGGAGCGCCGCATAAAGGCCAGACAGAACGCAAACGGTACTCCAAACCCAACTGGCTCACCAAGTCTACAACGCCAGGAAACCCCCGCTGGTGGACGTCCAGATTCTGCTGCAGGATCTCGCCCAGCAACCGCAAATCCTGAAGGTAATTCCGCAGTCAAGAAGGAACCCGGCGATGCGAATGGAACAGCCGAGCCTACAACCAATGGCACACAGGTCGCTCAAACGAAGAAGCCCTGGGAGCACAATGAAGAGATCCTGGCCGTGCTCAAGACCGCATTCCCTCTCTTGGCCCTGTCAATGGAGAATATGGTGGATCAGATCCAGAAGCATTTCAAGTGTCCGCCGGATGAAGATGCATATCGATTGATCACTGCGCTACTCAACGATGCTCTCTCATACGTCAGCCGCGCGCCCAATTCCTACGCTCAGGACGTCAAACTTCCGGCTGCCACAGAAGCAAATATCACCCGCTTCGCAGAGACAATTCTTCCTGCTCATATCCGAACATCTTTCGAGGCAGACTTCGTTCGAACCAAGCCCACCATGCACGAATACATCCACAAGCTGCGGAAATGGCGCGACAAATTTGAGTCCAAACTCGACCGCAGGCGAGCCTTCGCTTATTTGGAGACTTACAGTCCCCATCTCAGCGAGTTCAGGTTCCAAAAGTTCGATGAAGTGGAAGTTCCCGGCCAATATCTGCAACACAAAGACAAGAACCAAGACTTCGTCCGTATCGAGCGCTTCCTGCCAACGGTCGACCTTGTCCGTGGTATTGGAGTCTGCCATCGACGTCTCAAGATTCGTGGCCATGATGGCAGTGTACATCCTTTCGCGATTCAGCATCCAGCAGCCCGTCACTGCAGACGCGAAGAGAGAATCTTGCAGCTTTTCAGACACTTCAATGGCAGCTTGAGCAAGCGCAAGGAGAGTCGGCGCCGCAACTTGAACTTCCACCTGCCACTCATGATCCCATTGGCACCCCACATTCGAATGGTGCAGGATGATCCAACATACATCTCCTTGCAAGGTGTGTACGAGGATCATTGTCGAAAGAGCGGCATGTCGAAGGATGATCCGATCTTGTTCACGATGGACAGAATGCGGGCATTGGTTGAGACCAAGGTAAGGCTCTCTTACCTCTCGAAGATGGCAGATGCTAACAGCGGGCAGAAATACTCCGAGCAGACACTCCCTGCTAGAATGGAGATATTTTCTTCAATTCAGGAAAAGTGGGTTCGCCACACCCTCGCCTTGGAATACTTCACGAAGACCTACCCTGGATATTCCGAGTTCTGGCTGTTCCGTCGTCAGTTCTCGTACCAGTTTGCGGCTCTCACATTCATGACATACATCCTCCACATGCACAACCGATACCCGCATAAGCTCAATATCGCTCGTGGCACCGGAAATATCTGGGGATCTGAGCTGATGTCTTGTATGGCAGCTGGGAAAGCATTCTTCCACAACCCCGAGCCAGTACCGTTCCGTCTTACGCCCAACCTGCAAACACTCATGGGTCCTCTTGCCACTGAAGGTATCTACAGCTGTGCGATCATGGCCATTGCACGGTGCCTTACGGAGCCAGAATATGAACTTGAGCAACAACTCAGCTTGTTCGTGAGAGACGAGATGATTCATTGGTTCACTAGTCAGCATCGACAGGGATCGATGGCTGATGGCCAATTGAGAGAAACAGTCCAGGCAAACAGCGAGATCATTGTCAAGAGAACTTTGAGTCTTGCACAGAGTCCGGCGGGAGCACTGCCAGCGAATCAGACGGTGATTGACTTAATTGCCAAGGCGGTCAATCCCATGAACTTGGCTCAGAGTGATACTTTATTCATGCCCTACCTCTGATTGGAGGACATGAAAAGGAGGAGGTGGATTTGCTGAAAGTTGAGGATGGTGAAAGATATTTGCTGAGAGCATATGTGTGTATTGATACAGTATTGGAGTATGGGAAATCGATGAGAAGGAGGACCTTTACTTTAGCATGGCGTTTGGCTTTGCCCGGGAGCGGTGATAAAAAGGGCGTTTGAACTAAAAGATATGCTGGTGGTTTCTTTGTACAATTGATGAACACTTAATAGCTCTGTACCAATGTATTGCTTTTCAAAAGACATTGTGTCATCGAGAGAGTGCTCAGTCAGAGAGTCGGTTGATTGAATGCATCGTAGAAGCCAACTACTGTACAGTCTATGCATCGCAAGTCGCAGATATATCCTTCCATGTTCTGGATTTTGATACCCCGAAAACCATGCCCGGTAGCTACCCATTATCACACAGCAGCAAGTCATTATTGCTTTCCCGCCAGCCTCCAATACGCTCCTATCAATGCAATTCTTCGGCTGCCTGTCTACTTTTGACCTTACCAATGATCACGGAGTTGACGACGTTATTGTAAGGGTGCACAGCCAAGCAGATATCCAAGCACTTCAGGACTTTCTCGCTGGTTGGGTCGAATTCCTGTGATCATCAGCAAATATCTCTGAGGGTAACATGTTTCGATTGAGCCACTTACAGCATACAACACCCTCCTCAACCTCTCCGCACTCCTCACAACCAAATATGCACCCTCTCTCATCCTCGCCACAACGCTCTCCAGCAAGTCCTCCTTCTCAGCTTGAGTCGATCCAACTAGAGCAGCGAGATAGACTACGTCGAAGCCCGAAAGATCGAGTTCTGGGGCTGTGGCTGGAGAGCATTGAAATTTCATGCCGTTTGCACTTCGGCCAAGGAGGGCGCAGAGGTGTTTGGATTCGGTAATGGCGGTGGGGTTTATATCGATGTTTAGGACTTCAATTTTGGTTTCGGTTGTGGTGTTGCTTGTGACTTGAGAGGGGTTGAGTGGGAGAAAGGTGCTGGCTGTTTGGGATATACAGAGACTGGTTAGAGGGAGGGGACCGGAGCCGATAAATGCGAATCTTTGGAGGGGTGCGCAAGATGGGGTGAGGAGGGAGATGAGGGCGGAGAGTTCCATGCGGGTTAGGTCGGTGTAGTTTGAGTAGTAGGGGAATTGGGAGAGGCGGGCTTGGACTGGAAAGGAGGTTAGCTGGGTACATTTGGGAAGGAGAGAGAGGGCCTTTATGGCTGGTTGGCTACCTTCTTCTGATGAGGATGAGGATGAGGAGTCCCCAGATATGTATTTTGCCCAGTGAGACTCCAGGTGGCATTCAGCAGTGCCACAGAGTCTGTGGAGTGAGGGAAGGATGGGTACGATGCGGGGGTCGTTGAGGACCTGGAAAGTGTTAGAATTTGAGAATGACATCTAGCAGCGTACAATGGTCCAAAATATCCAAGTTCATACCTTGTTTGTCACAGCCTCACTTATGGTCTTGATACACATACCCACCAAGCTCATGAACAGATTGTCGACCTCATCACCCGGTTTCAGAGAGTCGCCTCCAATAGTCTCAAGCTTTTTGTAGATATCCAATAACTGAGAGATCAACCTTTCTGCCTCCTCATCTCCAGTATCGCCGGTCATGCCTAACGTGGTCGATGATGTAGAACTTGATGGACTGTGCTTTTTTTTGGTCTGGCTGGCAGGTTCAGACCCAGTCTCCGGCTTGATCTTGCAAGCAGCGAGCATGTTGGAGAGAAGGAAAACCATGGCTTAAATGACAAAATGTGGTCTATGGTGAAGATTGATATTCTGAAAAAAGATATGTGAGAAGAAAGATTTGAGAGTTTTGAAGAGGAAGCTGTTGAGAGAAAGTATAAGAACTTTGAGCTGTGTAGAGAGGAAAAGAAACAACGGAGGGTTGAATGGAGGGGAAGTGTGTCAAGGAAAGAACGATTTGACATTCACCTTTTCAACACTTCAACCCCCACCTTGAATAAAAGCATGCCAGGTCACCCCCAAAGAACAAAGTGATCTTCTTGCATATGCATGGGCAGGGTTTGCGTCACATAGCCTAAGGATTAGTTTGCTGATGTGGTGGACCGAGATTGTTTTGCTTTGGGTGCTAAGAGAATGCTGCTCAAAGAGCGCATTTGCATTGTGCTTGTCGACTTTATACAGTTACACAAGATTTGAGGTCGTCAGTAGAAGATGGATCTGGGACTTTATTAAGGTTTGGGATAGCATGGATAGTCCTTATTTGCGAAAAATCGAAAGCTTGGGGGTATCCATCAAGGTGGGTGGGCTAGAGTGATATTCTAGAATAACGGATCTGCCCGAGTCTAACGAGATCCACGAGGACCAACCAATGCGAGGGAAAGAATTACATACGAGAATTTGTCCTGTGTAGCGCGATTACCGCATGGAAATGCTGCCTGACTCGAAAAAGCCGTTTACCTTGTAAAAGGAATACATCACGTGGGGTTTGTCGCCACGTTAAAGAGTAGAACATTCATTCATGTCGCTCTGACTAATAGGAAGAAGGGACAAACTTCGTATTCGTGGTGCATGGAGGGAATCTATGGTTTGTACAGGTCTTGACGGTGGGGGTGGCGACAGACTGGCTAGGTAGAGTCGTGAATGACTAGACGATATGAGAGCCGTGACGCTGGTCCATCCCGCTTCTGTCAAAAGAGTTCCGCAGAGGACCTTACAGGAGAAGATATGCTTGGGGGGAAATGTGAGAGGGCCACTTTGCCAAATTGATAGCCTCGTAGCAGTTATATTCTGATTGTCAACGGGCTGTTTAAGAATCATTCTCGATCGCTCATCAATTGAAGTGCCCCTGAATGGATTCCCAGAAACCATCTTCTTCTAAAAAAAACATAAAGGTAACTAAAACGAACCCGATGATGATATACGGACAACACAAATTGCTCATATCATAATGAATCCCTGACTTCTTCAAGGAAACACATAGCCAGCGTTATGTCTATCAAAGCACCCGCCTCTTGATCACCTCGGCACTCACCTCAATACCATCGCACTTCTCATAAACAGATTCTGAATAGATCCAAGTACACTGGAAAGGTTCTTCCTTTGACATATAGCTTGAAGCTTGCTTTAGTGTCTTTAAGCAAAGGATAGGCGTCAATTCTGGAACATACGTTTCCTGCTTGTTTTGATTGCCTCGCTTAGTTCACGATACGAATGAGCCGATGGGAGATGCCGGTTCCATGGTAGTGTGAGTTTCCCAGTGGGTGTGGCTAGCTATTGTTCTTATTTGACTAGTTGTCTGACTTTGGGGACTGAAGCCGGCCATCAATGCACAATCGATTGACGGAAGGGTGATGAATCACGTGAGTGTACAAATAGCATGTTCAATTTCTGCTCACGCACCAATGGCGACAGATGTACAGGCACGGAATCAACCATACTAGAGCCTAAGGATAGTGGTATTGGTAAGACGACAAATAATGAAAATAGGAAAAGGGTATCTTCGCTCCAATCCTGCATCCATTTCCAAGCAACTAAAACACCCTAATATTCATTCCTCGTCCATTTCCATTCCACCAGGCTTACTCTGCTCGTGAAGTTTACGCCTTGATCTCATGAGCAACTGGCTGTTCAGGCAAAGCCTCCTCATCCTTCTCCCTATACAGATGTCCTGTCGGCAACATATTCAGATGATCCTCCTCCTTATCCAGCGCTCTATATTGGAACCAGAAGCACGTCCCACCAATGAAAGCTAGTACAGCCATTGTACCATAGTTCCAGACGAGCAGTGGATCAGCAGACAGCGTGACAAAGGCTTCGCCAAGAGCTGCTGAGATGGCGGACATGAAGAGATTGAACGACATCACAAGAGAACGCATGTTCTTTGGTGCTTTGGAGAAGGCGTATTCTAGGGTGGTGATGGAAGCGAGGATTTCGGAGATGGCGATTAGCACGTACGCGCCTGTTTGGGCCCAGACGTTGATGTCGACTGGTGGGCACATGATCTCGCCGTCTCCGCCTAGAGAAACTGGAAGGACGCCAGCAGCGCCTGTGCCGCAGATGGATTTCTTGTAAATATAAGCTTGGACGACGGCTGCCCAAATCATAGCTGCTGAACCGGTATAAAATCCCATGGTGATCTTCTTGATTGGTGTGAAGCGGATTTTCATCTTACGCAGGAAGGGCCAGAAGACGAGATCGCAGAGAGGGATGAGGATGATGAGCGCGAAAGGGTCAAGGTTGGAGAGCACGTCATTTGGGAGGCCGTTGAGTTTCATTACTGCGGCCTGGGACGTAAGATTGTTGTTTAGTTGGTTGTAGGTAAGCCAGTAGAGTGGGATCCAGCAGAAAACGGAGCACGCTGCGAAGCCACGGGCTACTTCATCGACCCATTGGTCGTCGAAAGTCATCCATGTTGGACGGCGTGAGGGCTCGATATGAGATGGTTTGACGTCTTCCCAGAATGTACCGTCGTAGAGTCGTTTGTATGTCTTCTTTGGATTGAGAGACCAGCGACCTTTATTGGCAAGAAGGAAAAGTCCGACTGCCTTGCCCAGAACCGACCCCTGTGGTGGTGCCATCACGTATTTATCGCGACAGTACCATACGACTAGTGGGCAGACGCAGAGCAGGCATGTCGGCAGGAGGAATGAGAGCCAGAAACCGACGTATTTCTCGGCATACACCATGCCAACTTGGCCAACGAGGGCACCGATATTGATGAAGAGGTAGAAGTAGTGGTATACTCGACTTTGTGTGACGGTGGGGTCGATGATCACTCGCTCTCCATCTGGTCTATCGCGAACCACAAGCTTGGTGACGTGAAGCTGTTCTGCGATCAGAGGAGAAATATTTGGCTGTGTCCATGTCAGTATGTGCTGGCTGGGATTGGGGACACTGAATCCAACCTTAAAAGCACCTGTTCCGACTCCCATAATTATGATACCGATCAGGAAGCAACCCAAGGAGTTGTTTGGGTGGACAATGACAGATGGTGTTGCCGACACAACCATTATGACGTGACCAACTATGGCGATTCCGAGAGCATAGCAGATGGTCTTATACCGACCCAAATGCTTGTCTGCAACATAGGCACCGAACAGTGGCATAAGGTAGACCCAGAATTGGTTGAAAGTTCCGATGCCTGTGGATGCCTGTTGTCCTTTGTTAAGCGCGCCGGACTGGCCATCTTTAAAGCCTGCTCCGGTCTTGGAACCTTTCGGTAAAGGCTGCTGGATGAAATTTGTGACTTGTAGACGTTAGCTACTTACTGCACATAGGAACTTGATTTGAAACCTACAGACGACCGTGGACCCGTAGTACGAGAAACGCTCGACAAGTTCGACGAAGGCAAGTGTGTAAACTCTCCATGGGATTGAGTCGGAGACTCGGCGAAGGGTTTGCAATTCATCTTCGGTTGGGTACTCGCCCTGCTCTATATCTGAGTCATCATATTCGTTGAAATGGCGAGCATGTGGAGGTTGGCCTTCAACTACAAGAGGAGGGCTAGCCTTGTGGTCAGCTGCAGCACCATCATGCTTGAAGTCTGGAGCGATTGCAACAGAAGAGCCGTGTTTTATGCCAGCGGCAGCATCATCGATATTTCCAGGCATTTTGGTGTCTCCTGGATCTTGTGACGATGTGAGATGCGAGTGAGTTGACATGTATGACTCCGTGAAACTTCTTCGTACGGGCAGGGCTTGAAGCTATATATGCTGGAGTGGGGTGCGTCTAATGCTACAGCTCCCGGACACAAAATGGAGAGCCCCCACAACAGGGTAGCCTAGGAATCTCAAGTGGCAAAGAAACCTTCATGATGCATCCTCGACCGGAAAGCATACAAAAGTCACCCCATTCTATTGGTCGTCGGTCGAGCCGTTGATCGAATGACACGGATCCTGGCGGTTGCCCATACTCTGATCGTCCTAGGAAGACATCAGAAGTCAAGCCACCTGGGAAGTCTCGATGCCGTACAGATCCAAGGTAGGAAGTTGGCCACATGCCGCCGTCGAGCATCGAGCTAGAAGGGCCGAAGAATATGTGATCTAAACCTCCGATTTGCTAAAAGGTCTTCCTCGCGTGAAACCCTCTCACAACCAACCGTTTTGACGGCAATTCAGGGCATGAGCTATGAAGGTTGAAGCTTCGCTCACCTCCACAACCAATAGAAGCAAGCGAGTATCCTTCATGACCAGGGCGTAAAAAGCCTCCATTATCGTCTTCCAAGTTTCAAAATTGCATTTCTGCATCTCGATAGTGTCCCATGTGCTGGTTCGCGGATCAAGGCAGGTTACGTCCATGCATGGTGAGGGGTGACACCCACAACTCACGGCACACGACTAACAGCCGACTTTGGCATCATACGAGACGGAGCAACACCAACAGTCGATGCTGAAAGCGATAACGTCGTGACTTTTAAGTCGTCGGAGATAATAACTGTCTGTATCTGACGTGCTGGAAGGGCTATTGTATAATAAGGTTGAACCGACTAGAGACGTGATATGTCTTGTCTTCGCGATGGAATGAAAATCTTGGGAAGGTGAGGGTGGCTGCGGGGAGTGCTACGCCAGCCAGCCAGAAGTTTCGCCATGCAAAGCTTTTCCACAGCGCCGAGCCCTGGCATGAAGGCTTGACTTGACTACGTTCGCTGGTCAGTCGGGGCTATCGAACTGTAGCTTGCGATCTGCCTTATTCAGACTGAGTTGCATGTCGACCCCAACCTGCAAACTATCTTGCCGTGAGGATTAACACAACTTACATACATCAGGCCGTGGATATGCGAGCCTTCGCAGTCGATGTCCAAAAATATTTCTCACTTTTGCGGGGGAAAGTGACTTCGATTTCTTCCGGGCTTCAAACAGAAACAGCCATGACGGAGATGGCTCCCAGGCTCGATGTTTGACTGGCAAATTCCGCGCCACATCTCAAGCCCAGTCAACAACCACCCTCTCATATCCCGCGCCAGTGACACGAATTTTCAAGCACCATTCAAGTATAGTACCGCCAAAAGCTTCATGTTCCAGAAGAGGAAGGTGGTAATGATGGTGTGCGCATTGAGTTGAGGGAGCTTCACGAGATGGGATGGTGGCACACAGTCATTGACCAACGGTCTTTTCCTGGTGGGTGGCAGCCTGGTCCGAGGCACAGTGATAATTGAATGGCTTGGTGAAGACGGGTTCTAGCATGGTAGGGCGCTCTCCTACTCCGTTAGGGAAGCTCGAATATCCTGGTCTCCTGTTTATTTCCTGGGAGGTGGCATGTTGTTCGGGCCGCGACACAGGGTGAACCTCTAGGAGTCCTTCAGGGCAGATATTTCCAGGTCCTCGGCCGGCTCAGATTCGGTATTGCGATGAGTCCACATTGTTCGAATGCAAAGAAGAGAGAGAGGAAGTGAGAAATTGGGTTTGAGATGAAGATGTGTATGTCAGTCAGATGGATATAGCGCCTATCCGAGGAAGGCAGGTTGTCAACATTCCCGGCCGAAGGATCCGCAAGTCACGCGTGGCTCATGTGTTAGACAGTAGGCTTTTGGATCTTGGTTGATTGAGCCTTTTTGACTTTCGAGAGAATACTGTAGACACCTCACAGGGCAATGGATTAGATTAAGTTCAGTATCAACATGTATGATAAATGATCAGTGGGCTGATAAGGCCTTCTGCCAAATGACTTCTTGTCGAGTAACAGGAAACAGCGAAGGTATAACGTTGCTTTTAAATGGTACTGGAGTCGACGTAGCACAGACTTCCCCGAGACCGTGTCCATCACGATGGTTGGTATAGTCTTTCAGGAGTTTCTCTAAGCTCACCTCGATTAGTGCTTCGACGCTCTCAAGCGATCTGGCACAACAATGCGAAGATCCAGCGGGTGACGGAATACGAATATACAACAGAAGCTACAGCCCAGTATTTTTGGCCCCTATATACATGACTCTCCAAGTCGCTCATACCTAGATACATTGGTTATTTCCTCTTCCTTCACCAATCTCGCAAGATACTTAAGCCAATGTCCCTGTCAACCTCAAATCCCTCGAACTAGCACCAACCATCACACTGAAACTTCCACTCGGCAACACCCACATCTTCTTCCCCGTATCCCAAAAACTCAAATCCTTCCTCCTCAACGGGAAGCTCACCGTAGCCTTCGCCCCAACCTCCAAGAAGACCTTACTAAAGCCCCTCAACTGCTTCGGTGGGCTTGCAGGCGCCGAGCCAGGAAGTCCGATATACAACTGCGCGACTTCCGCGCCAGCGACAGTCCCGTTATTGGTGATTGTTGCCGTGACTGTAGCCAGGACATCATAGAGGCCCTTTGGACCTCCCGGTGCAGGCGTCGTGCTTCCAGGCGCGGTACTGAGAGGAGAGATAGTGAGGCCCGAATAAGCAAACGTGGTATAGCTCAGCCCAAAACCGAATTCATATCTCGGAGCAATACCATTCTTATCGAAACGTCTATAATCAATGAAAAGGCCCTCAGGATAGCTATCATCGCCATTGATGACCGAAGTTCCGTAATCGGATGCTTGCTTGGCGATTGTGTAGGGGAGTTTGCCGGAGGGGGATGTGCTGCCGTAGAGGATGTCGACGAGAGCGTTGCCGGATTCTTGGCCGGGGAGACCGGCCCATACGATGGCAATGACGTTGGGGGAGGAGAGGATGGACTCGAGGAGGAGGGGGCCGACGGAGTGGATTACGACGATGGTTTTTTTGTTGGCGGCGGCGACGGCGGCGACGAGGGCGTTGCCGTTGTGCCAGGGGTCGAGGTTGATACGGTCGCCGGCGTTGCCTTCGACCTGTGGGAGCGGGTGTTAGTGGGCTTGAGAAGAGAGGAGGCGAGGGGAGGAGAGAGAAGAGGGACGAACGGTGATGTAGCCTTCTCCGGCGTCGGAGTTGATGAATACTAGGGCTGTGGCTGCGGCGCTGGCTGCCGAGGCACCGGAGGATGGAGTATCGTTTGGTGAAGAAGTAACGGTTGTGCCATCTTTTGCAGCTTGGGCTTTGATCGCATCAAGTGGTGCGATGAGGTACTGGGAAGTGTTAGTATTTTGTTGTTTTAGGCTCGCTTAGCTTGGCGACTTACAGGAAAGTCGGCAGTACCAGATCCCCAGCCCTATTATTGTTAGCAATTGTTGCATGGAATGCGGTACGAGGAATCGTACCATTGCCAGTGTCCCAGTATTACATCCTCGATCCACGCAAGCATTCGGTCCCTGCGGGTTCACAATCGAGTCCGAACCGATAACTGCCAAACTCGCCGGCTTCTTCAATGGAAGTGCACCATCCGTATTCTTCAAGAGCACAATGCCATCTCTCGCCATTTTCCTCGCAAGAGTCTTATGGTCACCTTGGACATTCGGTCCACCTTTGCCACCGTTCCAGGATGTCCAGCCAGTGACTTTAGGGTAGTTGGTATCCTGACCGACAAGATACCATGCTGCAAGGATACGAGTCACCATGTCGTCGACACGAGACATTGGGATTTGGTTCGATGAGAGGGCGTTGGTAAGAGCAGTGCCCCAGAGGAATTTGTTGTCGCCGAAATTGTCGCCTGGCATAGACATGTCCTGGTCCTGTCAGCTTCTGGTCTGGCAGTTTTGAGTGTGAGAGGCTTACCATTCCCGCAAGAGCGCTTCCAACGGTTGTGTGCTGAGCATTCCAGTCTACAGAATGGTTATCAGACTGATATTTAAACTGTGGGTAAGGGATGTGACTTACCACTGACGACGTACCCCTGGAAATCAAGCTCATCTTTCAACAAATCTGTGAGCAGGGCTTTGCTCTCACATGCCCAGGTGGTATTCAGCTTGTTGTATGAGCACATCACGGATGAAACGTTAGCTCTAACAGCTTCCGCGAAGGGCCATAGGTATAGCTATATAAACTTTAGCAATAGAAAAGACCAAAGACATTGGATTGAAGGACCTCGTGATTCGTTCGATCGTCGATGTTAGCACTCTGGGTATCACGAAGGCGCTCTTGCTCGTTGCCCACTGCCGAAATGTCAGATGAGTCGGTAAAGGCATAAATTTTGACTCACACAAGTGCTTTGCACAAGCTTGGACACCAGCTGCTTGCATACCGCTGATTGACTATTCAAATATCAGTCCTAAGTCCCGCGATAATCTTCGGATATGAACATACATTTGCCATAGCCACACCAGACAAATATGGATCATTCGAGAAACCCTCCCAATTACGTCCTCCCTGCTCTTGTCAGTATGCAGACTCGGACTTGGATGTCTGGCCTTACAGTAGGAATCTTGCCCAGTGGTCCTGCAACCGGTCCAAGCTGGACATGAACTCCCAGCGCTTTCGCCTCGGCACCTACAGACTAAAGTCAACACTTTGTTCTATGGCTACATCAATCGACGGCATACCAAGAGCATTCCCAAACGCGTAAAACAGCGATGTATCCCACGTAGATCCAGTCGTAATACCAGCCGGAAAAGCAGTAACCTGCTGAGCATACCGCACACTTCACTCATCAGATCAGTCACCCTTCTCTCCATGGTAATCTCCCCTCGAAAGATACATACCCCAGCGGACCATCCTGTAAGCACAAATCCGGGAATCCAATCGCAGCAACAGCAGCTACATTACCCACACAAGGACCTTTCTGCCAGCCTTTTCCAGTAACCATACCTACCTTGTTTGCTGTCGATAATTTCGGTAATGCTGCTTTCGCTTTTGCGTATGCGGCTGCCCAGTCGCCGTCGCCTGGTGCGGCGTGGATGGATGTGGCTAGGGCCACGAGGGAGAGAAAGGAGAGCTTCATTGTGGGATGATGAGATGAAATGAATAGACGGAAAGGGGAGAAAGGTAACCAAGGCAAAGAGAGAGGTGAACGAGAGGTACCTACCTACATTTAAACCAATGTACCTTGAAAGGAAAGAAAAGCTAGCAAGCCACGGGTACCTCCCTCCGGTAGTGCTCATCGTTAATCTGGATCGATGTATAATGTGCCGGACGGTCCATCGCGTGAGAGGCCAAGGAACAGATCAACCCTACGTCTTCGTGCTGCAAACGAGCCAAGGGTCTTGACACTTTACTGTAAAGAGATGGAGCCCTCCAATGAGAATGAGGAGGGACCTCGATTGGCATCAGTGGCTGATCACCAGGTCGACAGTCGACAGATCCGGCTGACGGGAGGTGATAGAGTTGCGAGTAGAGAAGCCACGCTGTTCACGAGACGGATGGAACTTCATAAAGTGAGGGCTTGGTATGCATGCAGGTATAGGTACCCCGCGAATGTTTGGTGTTGAATGGGTGAGGGGTTGTGTGCTGCTGGGATGATCTTACCGAGTTTGGGGGGTTTTATCCTAAATTGATGGAGAGGACTAGGAAGAGGACGGGCCGAACATCCAGCCGGTGAGGGTTGAAGGTTTGATGATTCATGGAAAGTGGTTTGAATGATGAGATACTGTGTATGCGCTGTTTGAACGACCTACTTTGATTCTTGGTTTGGCACAGAAGCACTTACGATTTGCTTGAACATGTTGCATTTCTATGTATCGATATCGTATAGGACATCTGTACGTATGACATACTTTGCTGATGGCTTCGTGCCTTTACGAACTCCTGTACCTTCGTGTAATAAGCTGCCTTCTGTCTCGCCATGTG
Source organism: Cadophora malorum (assembly GCA_017365405.1). Classification (NCBI taxonomy): domain Eukaryota; kingdom Fungi; phylum Ascomycota; class Leotiomycetes; order Helotiales; family Ploettnerulaceae; genus Cadophora; species Cadophora malorum. The sequence goes on along the minus strand of JAFJYH010000136.1, from coordinate 41,381 downwards.
GAAACAGTGCAATGCTTCCTTGAATTGGTTTGACGGGGTAGGCATTCATGCTTCCTTCTCTTGCACTTGGCAGGAAGAAAGTCGTCTCTCCAGCTTCGAAATCGTCGCTCAGATAGATGAGGAATGTGAATAGTGAGGACTGCTTCTTCTCTGGAGGAGAGGAGTCGTAGATGTATGCATCGGTCGTTGGGTTGATGCCAGAAGGAGGCCAGGCACCATCTAGTCCTGTTAGTAAATGAACTTTGAGCATATGGAAAGAACATACCGATGTGAGCTCTGTACTCCGCGCCAGGGACGTATCTATACACTCGGAACCTCCTGTTTAAACCTCGTACTTTCTTTCCTCCAACATCCACAGGCACAAAGGCGGACACTCTAGCCCAAAGCTTATTACAGAACGCATTGTCCACGACCCAGTAAAAGTTATGCGCCAGAATACTGCTCTCCTCTCCCTCCGCGCGAATTGGAGCATCCGGTGTAAAGCCTATCATCTCGGCTGCAGCAATAATCTGTTCACACTCGTTCGGCGATAATATGTCCTTCAGTAGATGCAGATTCGGGACAATTGGATGCTTGTGATGTGTTGATTTAGGTGGGTTTGGAGAGAGGAGTATAGCATCGTCATTCGAGGCATGAAGGATTGCTGGGTGGAGATTCGCAGGTTTTCGTTGTAGGCCTGGCGTCGTCTCGATGATTCGGAACTGATCTTTGAGTGTTATAGGAATGGTTTTGAGGATGCTTTGATCCAAGACACTGTCGTAGACCTGCCTCCTTTCTCTGCCTTCTCTCAGATCCCACGCTTCTCTTGGAATGATTGGTCCAGCAATACTTTGCCCATCTGATGTGTAGTCCGTCGGTCCAGTAAGTCGCAGTATCGCGTCCAAAACCACTAACAGCTCAACTTCTGCCGCTGACCTCTCCTCTCCGGCCATTTGTTCTGCCAATCCACTGACAACATCCAGATCCCGAACCCAACGACATAGAGCACCCAACTTTGGTGTCTGCCCTCTAATTCTCATCTCTGCCAGGAGAATCCGGGCCTCTGTATATCCTCCATCTGCCAGTGCGCCACTGATTCGAGCTGTGAGATTCGTATCGATTGCAGCATTAAAGCCAGTCGTGCAAGCCTGGCGGAAGTCGTAGACAGCCGTCCGCAAATCTTTGCATGCTTTCGACTTGATCACGCTGGGGTTCTGCGCCAGAGTGGTAAGGGTATCGATTGCCAATTCGAGATCATCCTCGGTCAAGCCAACACTTTGTATAGTTTTGGGCTCGAGGAGGTCTTTTTCTGGTGGTGGCGTGATTGTACTTGTCGTCTTGATCTTTTTGCCCGGTACTACAGTCGACTGACTCTCCTGTTTCCGTTTGTTCTTGGATTTGGCCATTCTGTTGTCGAGCAATGGCTACTGTACGAAGTTTCGAATGTGGTGGCGTGAGACCTTTGGAGGGGAAACTTAAAGTACGAAGGAACCTTAAAAGTTCCCTTGGTCGGCTGGCTTTCCGCCCCGCTGAGGTCTTGGCGATTTGAAGGGTCGAGAGGGTCCAGCCAAAACCCACCAGCAGCGTTCACGGCTGCCACTTCATCATATGTTCTCTCTATGTTCTCTCTTCTCCTCCACTTTCCCTACCACTTCGAGACGGGATCTTGACGAGACTCAGAATGAAGGCATCCAAAGACTCAAATCTTACGCGGTACTTCGCGTCAGGAACGAGATTTCTTATCTCTCCAGCCATGGCCAGCCACATCTAATCATTCGACATGGGCTGAATTGTCTTGCTTGGCAACGGCCATCAGCTCTCTTCTGGCTCGGATACATCCTAATGCAGAAGGCAATATACTACACACCAGTCAGCCATGGATTTTTACCCAATGGAACTTGACCGTTCAGATCCTGAAGCTGCAGTACAGGAACTTCCCACGGAGCTCTATCTCACGCGGAATACGAGCTTTATCTTGAGTTCGTCGCGCTCACTTGATTTCTTCTTTCTTTTGCATCGCACCTTGGATCAGTACATCTTGCCAGTCGATGAACTAATCTTCAGAGTTTGTAGCCTTTGGTATTTGCTTCCGTTCGCTTTTTTGTTGTTGAATGGGTCTGATTACAGCTGGATCCAATCATGTACTTTCTCAAAGCATCAGTTTGCAGTTCTTTGCTTTGCGCAGCGGTTGTTTCTGTACAAGGTATGATTGACTTTGAAAGGATTGCCTCTGATCTCCAGCGAATTATCTGCACATCACAAAAGTGCAGTGCTTATGGCCTCATTCAGAGGACGTGGACATCTTTTCCCAATCACACAAAGCAGACCCTGACTCCACTGTGTAGCGTCAATAAACGCTACAGATCCAAATCCCTGTGGTCCCGAGGGGTTTTCTGTGATTATCAATACTCAAGAAGACGTGGATCTCATCGCCGATTGTGCGATAATCAAGAACGATGTGATAATATACACCAACCAGACTCTATCTTTTTCTAATTTGGTGACTGTCGAAGGGAGTTTGACTATTGCCGGCACTACCGAAGAAGAGTACAATATCTACGAAAGGCAGCTCGAGGGAAACAATCAAGTTCTTCGTGGAATCAGCTTCCCACGTCTCGAAACCCTGGACCTGCCATCATTATCAACAGTAAAAGATATGCAACTAAAGACACCGAATCTTACAACGTGGACGGGAACAAAGACACTACAGAGCGTTGAGGGCTTGTTCCTCAGGCAACACAAAGTCAGCAACCTTGAATTCCGAAGTCTCACAAATATCTCAACAATAGAGGCTACCTTCGATAATCCGGCCACGGTCTACTTGAACGGGACAATGATCGATGGTGTATACGGCCCCAGTGTCAGACTGACAAGTTTCAGCCATGTATCAGTCACGAGCGACCTGCAGAAGACCGACAATGCCACGTTCTATTTCACAGGTTTGGAGAATATCACGCTAAACGCTCAAATCGTGGGCAGTCTGATTGTTTCGAATAGTCCGAAGAAGATGGTGACCCTGAACGTGCCATATCTGACGCACGTGTCTAATGCGAGTAACATTATCACATATGGAACCAGCATGGAGATGGATCGCCAAACGGGCAGGATTTCCATCATGGATAACGAGGGTCTGCATCAACTCAGCTTCCCAAGTCTGATATCCGTGGACGAAGATCTGAGGGTGCTCAACAACCCATTTCTGACAAGCTTTGGAGACGGGTTTCCAGTTCTCGAAAGTGTGGGTAAAGACTTCGAGGTGAAAGGGAACTTGACTTCGTATGTAACTTCACCCCCCCCCCACCCATGCGATATTCTAACCTCTCCAAAGCTTCCACTTACCAAATCCCGTTGTTGTTGGCATGTACACCACTATCGACAGCTCCAACGAATCATTCAACTGCACACAAGCTATGGGAAGCTTCCCCAACGGCACGATAGTATCCTGCAGTCCGTTCAACTATGACACTTCAAAAGAGCACAAACCGGCACTATCTTACTCCGCCAAAATCGGCCTCGGCGTCGGCCTCGCCGTCTTCGTCGTCCTTTTCATCGGTCTAGGCTGTGGATTCTGTCTGTGGCGCTCACACAGACATCCAGATCAATCCGGGCGCGCAGCGCCTATATCGTCGAAACTGTTGCGGTTGTGGGCGAAGGAAAGCTTTCAGAAGAAACCGCCGGGGTATCCGTTGCAGGATCTGAACAGGAGGGATGGTGATGAGCCGTTGCCGAGTTATCAGCCGAGGGTGTCGAGTACGGCGACGACGTTGGCGCCGGGTGGGGATGGGGATGGGGTGTCCAGACCGGGGAGTAGGAATGGGAATGGGACAGGTGAGCAGAGGGGCTTGGGGGGAGGGCGTAGAAGTGGAAGTGAGAGGGCCGTGTCGCCGGTTTCTGCGCTCTCGGTGACGCCTCCAAATCACACTCAAGCGGATCTTGCGTCTCAACAGCAGGCTCCTAGCACGTTGCCGCCGGGCTATCGACCATGATGAGGTACGGTACTGCTGCGATATCAGCAAGGGGCCATCGGCTCCCATGGCGCTGGCTAGCTTCTCGGCCTCATCCCAGTCAACGATGGAATCAATCCAGCGCCAAGTTGTGCATGCACACACGCCAGAATACACATCATTGTCGTCTCCTCTCGTCTTGTTGGCGGCTGGGTGAGCGAACGCGTTGCTTCGACCCTCCCAAAAATGGAAGGAAGAGAGGAATCCAAATTCACGACCGGATTCCTGTCACGTCGCTAGCAGCGAGACAATGTCGTTCTATACAGTATTCAGGTTTGATCATATTACTGCCAGAAAATGCCATGGTATGAGTGCCCCGAATGGAAAACGGAACACGCGTGGGTCAGTCAGGCTACCAAATGTAGATGTACTGCAAACAGTACACACAGACAGGTCTTGCGATCTTCTAGTTTCAACATTGAGAAAGGGAAACGCGTTTCGCGTTTGGTCACGACTCTGACAAAATGGCTAATTACAACGACGCTGTATTTGTGTGTAGAGAGAGGGAGAAAGAAAGAAATACTCATTTCATGGAAGATAGAGCAACGGAAAGCGAAAGGGAAAAAGAAGAAGAGGACGTAGTGAAAGTGAAATAGAAGAAGTTCTTCTCCAGTCTCTGGCTGTCCTGTCTATGTGCCTGTCTGCTTGCCTATCTGTCTGCTTTGCTCGTATGAGTTCCTTGGCTCCTGCATCCATCAAGCGAACCAGTCACACAATTGCAATTCCAATCGGAACGATATGATTTCTACTATCTGAACTCCTCAGCAGCTCCCATGTATTCTTGCATGCCGCTCGGTCGGAACCACAACAGACAAGGCCAGACCAGACCAGACCAGACTTTTATATTTCTCTGTCATCTCATCTCATCTCGCCTCGCCACGTCTCATGACCCACTCTCCAATCATCCCTCTCTCCCCTCCCCAATCCACACGATACCATACCACATCATTTCCGTTGCCATTTCCATTTCCATTTTGCACTTCGTTTCATTTGGATTCCCCTTTCATCCTAAACGCCAAGCACTCTATCGAAAAGAATATGAAAAGAAGACGTAGAAGAAGCAGAATAAGAAGAAGACCACCCCGCCAACCGACAACACATCCATCCATCCACCCGCCTATCCACGCAATCACCCCAACCAGTCAAGTCAACCAGCCAAGTATCAAGAAAGATGACTAGCCCCCTCATCCGTCAGCCCACCCTGCCCAAGACCAACGTCCAAGCCTACAACTGCTCCAGTCGATCCCCCACTTCCACTTCCACGGCTATGGCTACGACTTCTATTGTTCTGGGTCTGTTGACTCGCATTGCTCGTCGTTTTCGTGATTGTGTTTTTCTGCAATGACAGAGCAATTTCGTTAATGAAACCGGTCTGGAAATGTTCATGCATTGCAAGCAAGCACGCAGGAAGGTAAGTGACGAGTAACAGACAAGCAGGTGGGTGTTGTGCAGCGCATGCTGGGACAGAAGAACAAGGTGAAGTAGATTGATTGAACAAGCTCTGATGCTGTGTAGGTATTTTGAGGAGAAAAGTTAAAAAAGAAGAGGTAGGTAGGTAGGTAGGTATGCGTGAGCCAACACTCTATCCGTGACAAAAACTTCACACAACAGTTTGGCATCCCCCCGAAAACAATCAAAAGGGGAGCGGCATAGTACAAGGACAATCATCGCTGGCTTCTGGAGGAGCCTACCGAGTTTTGTCGATCATGTGTTGGTCTTCTTTCCCTCCGCTCTCCATCTTGCAACTTCAATGAATCCAATCTCTTCTGGTTGTCCTCGGTGATTGGATCCAACTCATCTGGCTTTCCCTTTCTTGACGACGATATGCTTACTGCCGATGGTCGAGTTGTGCCGTTGGTTTTCCCACGCTTTGCTTGCTCACCCAAAGCCTTCCACTTGTTTTCTCTGGCCTGTTCGCGAGCTTCGGCGTTGTTTTGATGTTCGGTGTAATCGTGGGAGCAATCATCGAACAGCTGGGGATTGATCTCCATGAATAGCTTCATGGCATTGTAGACCATACCATGAATCGTCCTTGGCTATGTTAGAATTATCATCAAACGGAAAAGCATCATCATACCTATTCCAGTGGCCCTTGGAGTTCTCGTAGAGAGGCGCAAACATGATCGGAAGAATTATTTCAACATTGTCGCTAACCAAGTTGCAGAAATATTCGTTGTTCCAGAAGTACAGCGCCCGCTCGGCGACTTGGAAGTGGGGACTAGCAACGGATTTTGCGAGTTGGTGGAAGAGAGGTTCTTGAACCTTGGCGAATTCGGCTGGATCCATGACTTCAAAGATGTCCTCAACCTCGTTGAGGAACATCACTTCTTTCGTGCTGTTGACCTTTGGCCAATATCTGAGAAGACCAAGGACGACCTGTTTCTGTTAGCTTGATCAGTCACACCTTCCACATAGACGTACCTCTTCTGTCAGTGCAGCATCCTTCTCCAAGAACTGGACGATACAATATGCCAGTTGTGGGTGATACATGCTTAGACTCTTAACCTTGTGAAGTGGAAGCAGCACTCGAGTCAGAAAGAGCTTGTGCTCTTCCTTTAGTGGGAGGGCGAAACCGTTGATGATAGATCCAAGAATTTCCAGAAGCTCCGCAATACCATTGAATCTCTCCGTCTCGTAAACGAATTGGAAAAACACATTGTTGATGGATCTTCGGATATATGACCGCAGGTTGAGGAATTTCCCATATATCCTGTGGAGGGTCGTCTTCAGGAAGTCTCGTTCGCGAGGATCCTCGGAGTCGAACAGCTCAAGAAGTTGGAGAACAAAGCTATGGTCAATATATGCCTTTGCAATGTTCGTGTTGAAATCCTGACTCTCGATGAATCTTAAAAAGAACTCGTAGACGACCTGGATGTGGGGCCATGCAACCTCAAGTACTGGCTCATCTTCCTCTGGATCGAATGCTTCTCCTTGTGGATTCATTGGTGGAGGGATCGGGCGGAACAGGTTCTTGCTGAACATATCCACCACTCTTGGGTACATTGCCTCAGTAATGACTTGTCTGTTGTTCGCAACGTAGTCCAGCAACTCGTGCAATGCCAATCTCTTGATCTCCTTTGACTTCATATCCCCACTGGCATCGTTGAAATCGAAAATGACGTTACATTGGTCGATTTTCTGCATGAAAAGATCCTGTCGGCGATTCGGGGGTACCTCATGGAAACCAGGCAGCTTTTCAAGCTCCCGTTGTGGGGATATATCAAATCTGGACGAGTGCTGTCTCTTCGGTGTTCTAATGCCTTCAGGTACGTCCTTTGGAGTTGCCTGTAATCGATCGAACATCAACGACTTCTGGCCAGCTTTTGGTGGGGCAAGATCGTGTGGCATCGTCTCGGCTGCACCTGGAGGAGGGATGTGCTGTAGAGCTGAGTCAGTGTCTGCCCGAACGTTTGCCTTCTAAAAACTTACTGGAGCGCTTGGGCTGATAATCACACTTGGAGGAAGACCATGTCGACTTGGAGTTCCAGGTCCACCAGCACTTGGTGAACCACCTCCCATAGCATTGAAGCGATCTGGTGCAACATGGCCTGGATTTAGAGAGTTGGCTGGCTGAGGAGCAGGGCTAGAAGCATTTGGAGCACCGCCATCATTTGGGGGAAGTGGCTTATTTCTTGGGTCGTTGAGGGCGGTCGTTGACGAGGATGGGGTTGTTATCGGAGATTGTGCTGCTTCTCTTGACGAACCTGCTTGTGAGGGGGAGGATGTTCCGTCTTTCGACTCCTTGTTTTTAGATTTGGAGGATTTGTTTGGGTCTTTGGCGCGCGAGAGCTGCTCATGCTGAATGGGTTAGCATTTGTTCATAAATGGTTATATCAGCGCGTCGCAGAGTACGCTGTGCCTGACTGGGGTCGCAGGGAGACTCACAACCCTCTGCCTGAAGCCCTTCATCTTGAATACTGGAATTTCGGTTGCTGCGGCCTCTCTATATCTTCTGCACAAGCAATGGCTGAGAGCTCTACTGGTTCCACAATCAGATGTAGTTCCGGTATTCGATGGTGGGGAAGTTGACGAGGCTTTGCGCAATGGTGGAAAGTTTAGGTTGCTCTCAAAAATTGTTGCTAAGGAGGAGTTCGCTTTTCGCAAAATGGGAATATGCTAAGGAGAATCGAAGGAGTCCCGAGGCGTTGTATGATGCCACGCGGGTTGATGGAGCTTCGGATCGGGTAGAGGCTTGTCTGCTGAATCCTTGAGCTCAAGAACGGGGCTCTCTGCAGGCTGGATAGCTGCTGCAGGTGTGAAAGCGTCCGTCCCTATTCCTGCACATGCGTAACTCGTAGACTGTAGAAGATTCGTGGTCGGCGTGAATTGAAAAGGAGCTGGTGATGTTGTTTCGCGCTTGGGGGATCTGCATGAAGGAGGGCTGGTCAGCGCATTGCCCAAAATACTGCCATCCACTCCGCCAATGTCTAGATGATTCGCACACACCGTACAATCACCAGAATGTCCCAGTAGAGTCCTACCACTGAATGTTGTAGGTTCGTGAATCTGCAGTGGTAATAGTCTTTGGTGCCGGCGGTGAATAGGCTCTTCCCGCTCCTACACCCTGACTTGCTTGACTTGACTGACGTTGAGGCGATGGAGACCGAGACCGACTCTGGAAGAATAACGCGTCCGGCGCACGACGAGCTATAGGGACTGACGAGGAGGAAGAGAAGGGTTTGGATGATTCTCGACAGGGCAATGAGTTATAGTTGGCTGGCTCTGAGCAACGACTAAACACTGCACTGCGACCTCGAGCTGTATGAATTGTCTGGCTGGGCTTGAATGCTCTCTCTCCTTGGGCTGCTGGCGTCGGTTGTTCCCCTCCACGGGATGGGATGGGATAGGATGGGATGTGATTGCCCCTAAGCCAAGGTGGGCCGCGCTAGAGCTTCGAGAGCCTTAATATTGGGGCATCATTGACTGCGGCAAGGCCATAAAAATCCCACCTCCCTAATTGGTCACCGGTGCAATTGATTTTGAGGCCAACCGAATAACCTAAATTGAACATGGACTTTTTGATATCTTTCTAGAACCACACGACATTTGCTGGTATCAATTTGTAGTCAATCTCCGAATTCTGTCAGCACCAGGATGTACCTCATGAGACTTCAAATCAATATAAGCGCAAAGAAGCAGGATTATACACGGACATCAACGCGGTGCAACTGCAGCGATCAAAATGCCAAAGCTGAGTAGAGGCCCAGCACGGCCAAAGGAAGCACCAATCTACCAAATTGCCCCGAGAGAGATCACGGCCATCGAGCACCCTTTGATCATACAGAACCTAGACAATGGCCTCAATACATTTGGTACAAACAAGCCCTACGAAAGAGTGAGTTTCATCCTTCCTTCTTCCAGAGTCCCTGGTCATGATATTCGAGTCTCGTGACTCAAGCCTTCCCGAGCATCACTAATACATCTCAGATAATGAACTCTATCGATCCAGAAGAATGTGTGCCACTCTATCTCAGACACAACGATCCTATGTGTGTTCCTATATTGTCACACAATGCTCCTACGAACAATATCCTCCTGAAGATCACCGTCCCCAAGCGGACCGGACGTAAGCGAAAGCGAGGTTCGCAAGACCCATACGAGTTCAACAATGCTTCAGAGACTGCCACGAATCCAGTAGCATCAGATCCACCAGAGCATACTATTGGATCGGTCTCAAGAATGGATGAACCTTCTCAGATCCTGCGAAAGCTAAAGGACAATATGAACAATTACAAGGTTGAGGCTGTTGGGGAAATCAGACAAAGTCATCGATACAGAGGCAAATCCTTCCTTCTAGCGACGAGAGCTATGCTAATATCTACAGGCATGTCCGATTTTCACCAGTCGACAAGCAACACAGAATTCATCCCCAAGTTCAAGGATACAGTCCTCACTGGTCGAAGTAAGCCTCACATACCCTGCAGTCATTCCATCCAACTAACATACCATAGTCGAGGATATACGAAAATTCAAGCTGGACGAGCGAAGAGGCTGGAAACCAAACGAGGATATCGTGCCCCCACCAATAATGTCAAGTCACGCGTTGCCGTTCAACTGGGGCTGGCACCAAGCTGTCCATCTCACCCAAGAGCAAGACGCCGAAGGGAATCGAATCTTGATCAATCACTCTAAACCAGAGAAGGGCGGTGTCATATATCTCAGTCACGACGTTGAAGAGATTCCTACCGAACCCGACCGAGACGAGCCCACCGACGAGTCCATCCAAGAACTCATCGCCACTTTGAAAGAAGCAATGAAAGAGCGCCCTATCTGGACCCGAAGATCCCTCCTCAATCGCGTAGGCAACGTCCCCGGCATCTACCAATTCAAACAAGCCATTCCCTTCGTCGGCTACCAATTCAAAGGCGGCCCCTGGCGCGACGCCCTCATCAAATTCGGCGTCGACCCACGAACCGACCCTCGATACCGCCAATACCAGACATTCTTCTTCCAATTCAACGACGAAGCCGAAAAGCTCGAAGGCGAGCCCTGGCGCGACAACAGACAGAACTACAACCTCTCGAAAGAACACGGCATCACGCATACGAGTGACGACACCCACGTTTTCGATGGCAAGAAACTTACTCTCGACGGCAAGATCTGGCAAGTCTGCGACATCACCGTCCCTCTCCTCGTCAATCTGATGGAAGACGCTCCCTACCGCGATAAATGCGAGATCTTAACCGATGGATGGTACTGCAACGGCACGATTGCCAAATTCAAAGGCATCATGAAAACCAAACTCGTCGCCGTAAAAGCGCGCCGCGAAGTAGCAGACTCCGAATTCGAACCCGCTCTCGCAATTCCCGATATCGTCCCTGACAAGCTCAGCAAGCTCATCCCAGTCCCACTTCCTGACCTCGGCCTCTCGCAGAACGCACTCGATGAGATGACGAAGCAGGGACTACTGAGTAAAAGTGAAGCGACGACGATTCAGCGCTGGTTTAGGAATAAGAAGAGTTACAAGGCGAGGGCGGAGCGGATTAGGGGAGTGGTCAATAACGATCCGAATCGACCAGCACCTTCTTCGAAGAATCTCAAGCCTAAGAGGAAGTACGTCAGAAAAGTAAAGCCTATAGCAGAAGGTGGTGATGCAGCTGCGGATGGTGCAGATCCAGATGTTGTCGGTCCACCATCTACGCTTATGAGCCCTGCTCCTGCAGCCAGCACACCTGCATCAAGCGATGCTGTTCAACACCCTCCTCTCTTCCAACACACCGAAGGACAATCCTCAACAGCCGCCCAAAACCAAATTTCAGTCATCCCCCAACCGTCATCCAAATCCACACCCGCCAACGCAACAGACGAAAGCACAGACGAGCCCATGGACGACGCTCTCGATCACTTCACCACATTGACCAGTACACCTCACACTCCTCGTACAGCCACCATCAACAGAGAAGTAGACGTAGAGGAGAACACCAGCCTTAGTAACAACATGAACGCATCCTTCGACGACCAGGATGATGACGATGACGACGACATAGACAGCGAAGACGAAAGGAATGCACTGGCTAGCGATTTAGATGACGATGATGAGGATGATGGAGAGGATTATTTTAGTGATGCGAGGGAGCATCAGGGTAGGAGGAGTGATGAAGAAGGGGTAGGCGATGAGGACGATGATGTAGAGGAGTGAGGAGTGAGGTGTGAGAAATGGTAAACACTCAGTGCTTATATATTAGAGAATAAAATGTATGAAGTGTATGTATGATAAACAGCCAGCCAGCCAGCCAGCTTTTTACTCGAGGGAGAACAAGGTAACAGAAGCTCTTTTCCTCGGCCCCTTGCTCCTGAGTTTCGCTTCGATTCTGGTCTCATTTGCCCGATTGTGATAGGTCCTTCCTTGTTGCCTGCCATATTGCAAAAATAATCCTAACACATATGGCATAACATTACATCTGCATCACTCAATATCCAACGACACCGTAGAGGCTCCAATCCCGACTCGACTTGAACCACGCCGCAATTCTTAATTTCTTCACAGGTGAACAAACCTCCCTCAATTCTCCAAGAGAAAAACAAAAGACTCGCTTCATATCTATCTACTTTAACCCCTTTCGGTTTTATCCTCATTTTGAATTCGGTTTTCATTTTGGAATTTGTTTTATTTCATGCAGGCTCGCCTATCGAAGGTCTACCTTATCCACGTATATTTTTAAGATCTCTAAGGATCATGTATCCTGCTATACTTTCTCAAGGCTTCCTTCATCCCTCGCTAACCCTGTCGACTGACTAACTGACTGTAACTGACCTCGCTGATCGCACCTCCTTTTATTGAGTACGGTGTACCGCATACTCAGTACCTTCCTTCATTGCCTTTTTTGCTCTTTCCATGTAGGCTATTTATAGCCGCACCAACACTGAGCCATTCATTTATGATTTTGAAATAGCCAGCCCAAACCAAACATGCAGACCGCCCACCCAGCCATTGCCATGATTCCATACCCGTTTGCTAACCAGTCTACTCTCAGCCTATGCTCTGACGTGCTGTTGTTCCGTCGTTGTCTTTCCCATCCGTCAGGTCGTTGCGAGGGGATTTCCGCGTTGTTTTTTTTATGTCGTAGTCGACATGACCAGGGTTTGAGTTATGTATGGCCTTCTTCGTGTTCACTTCGCATTCGTTCATTCTTGTTCGCTTGCTTGTAATTCTGATAGAGTGCCCACCAATGTCACCGCCCTCCGTTTCGTAGCGTGTGATAATGTAGATGCCGCCTTGATCTGCGCCCAGAAACCCATGCCATGCCAGTATGGGAGAAGAAGAACGGATGATGGAGATGGAGCGCGTATGGATGTGGTGAAACCAAAAAGAATTATACTCCTTCCTCGACTAGCTAGCTGCCTTTGCTGCCTTTACTCCATCGATCCATCGATCCGTCACTTGTTGTCCTTGATACCTCTCAATCACTTCTTCACCTCCTCCTCCTCCCTCCACCACCTCCTCTTTCTCAGTTCTCAGTACTCACTCCTCCCTCGCTCTGCACTAGCCCTTACTGCACGCCAATAACCTTCACCCCCCTCCTCCTCTGCTCCAACATCCCCTCAACCCAGTGTCCAACCTCCGCAAGCGCCTTCCTCGGATCCGTCTTCCTTTTGAGTAAGAATCCCTGGATTTCAGCCGGTGAGAATTGATTATCAGGCACTTCTTTGGAGAATGACAAGGCGATTTTACTGAGTTCGGACTCGCTTAGGGGGGTCTTGGTGTTGTTGAATTTTGCCAGGCCGTTGGTTGAGATTGGGGGTTGGGAATGTACGGGTGTTGCTGGCGGTGTGGGGACAGAGTTGGTGGTTGTGGTGGTCGTGCTCGTGCTCGTGCTGGTGGAAGGAGGAGAGAGCGTTGCTGGTGCCGGGGGAGACAAATTTGGAGTTTGGGCCTGAGATTGAGATTGCGAGGCAGAGGAACTGGGATTCGAAATGATGAGTTTCGTACGAGGCAAGTCATTCGTGTACATCCTCTCGAAGAGTTCCTTGATTTGCGTCTGTGTGGCGTTGCCGAATGCTACTTGGTGGTCGACTCTGCCGGGGCGGATGAGTGCTTCGTCGAGTTTTTCGGGGTGGTTGGTCGTCATTACCTGGATTTTGTTAGCAATGACTTCGTAATAGCTGATTTTGGGAACTGACTAGGACTCTGCCTTCGTGGGATGCGACGCCTGGGGGAGGATTAGCATTTTGTTCGAATTTTGAGTTGGGAGGTGGAGATGGGGGTTTGGGATTTGGGATGTTAGGGGAGGAAGAGAGACTCACCATCAATGATATTCAACAACCCCGACAGAGAAATACCCTTCTTCTTCTCTTCTTCAGATAATTGATTCGCTTTCTTAAGTGCTTTCGTCAGATTCACCACATTCCAATCATTCTCTCCTGGATTCCCAGCTGCTTGCCCTCCACTCTTCTCATCTTCAGATGGTTCACGAATGAGTCCTGCGGTGTCGATATCTTCGAGAAGAACAATACAGCGAGCCGGGAGATTGGTGAAGAGCATTCCTAGCTCTTCTTCTGTTAAAGTAGGTTCGAGAAGTGAGACAACGTGGATGTCGAGGCCGAAAACACCGGCCAATGCGAAAGTGAGAGATGTTTTGCCAGTGCCGGGAGGGCCGTAAAAGAGATATCCTCGACGGTAGGGGATACCGCGATTCGCATACCAGCGGGCTGTAGCTGGGTTCAGGTACTCGTTGATATCGGACAAGACATCGAGTTTGCGCTCTTCGTCTAGAACGACAGTCTTCATTGGTCGACAAGGTCGTTCGGCAATCTTGACCCAGCTACCTCTACCTCCAAATCGACGCATGTCTTTTGGAGCGGGACGTTTGATGACTGTCTTGGCATTATGCCCTAGATGGTAATGAGCTTTCGCGTGTTGGATCAGTTTCTTAATCGGCTCAGTCGACCTCCCAAAACAGGACAAAGTCAACAACTCCTTGTCTTTGAACGCTGCAGCTCCACCACCCAGCTCATCAAACATCGAGACTTCCTTCCTCCTCAACTGGAAATACGTTCCCTTATGCCAGAAATTGTGAGATCCAATCGCAGGCGTGAATCTCGGTTGGGATTTCGCTTCCTGGTTAGAGAAATTAAGCCATTTGATATTCCCCTCAGCATCAAGACTCGTCTCCTCTTTCTCCGTATCCTCGCTGTCAAGTTCCCACGCGCTCTTTGACGGCGTCTCAGCCATAAGACGACGAGATGAGTTGATCTTGTACTGATTCGCGAGGAAGGCGATTAGATGGCTGTGGATCTCATCCGTGCTGCTGACGGTGATTTCAGACATGTAGTTGCTGCTGATCACGGAGTAAAGGATGGTCCATACGGAGCGGAAGATGCGGGCGCTGAGGAACAGGCCGACGCCGAGGGAGACGAGGATAGTGACGTCGAAGCCGAAGGAGTAGAGGAGGAATTTGTGGATGGGACCGTAGCCTGGCACGAAGGTTTCGAGGATTGTTGTGGGGGAGAAGGCGGATATGGGGTCTTGGTCTGTGGTGTTTGAGGGGGTTTGGGGGAATGCGGATTGTAGCATCGCGCTGATAGGTGATTTTTGCCCCATTTTTTTTTGAAATTTGGCTGGGGACTTGTGAGGTGAAGTTGTTGATGTACGCACAGCGGTGTTGGTGTGCAGGTTGATTTATGCGAGGTCCAGATGATTTAGTTACCATGGAAAGTCCTTTGCGTAGGTCATGTACTCGTTATTATAGAATATTGAGCGATGGACAGATGACGTAAATGAAGAATAAAAATTATGGCAAGGAAAATTTCTGTCTTTTTGTAAAATGTTGTTGTTGGCGAATACACGTATGAGGCGTCCTTGTATGCAACACTTGCATGAGATGGCGAGAGCGAACGACTCTTAACCAATCCACTGGATGTGCTGGTGCTCTCAGTGCCACACACAACCTCGATATGTAATGCAGGCAAGGATTCTGGATTGGTGACTCAAAACAGAACCAGATTTTGATGGTCGGTGAGAGGAGAGGATGAGACTGGATAGGGTAAAAGAGAGAGTCGGCGTTTGTTTCGTTGACTCAGTGGGGAACAGAAAAAGATAAAGATGTGCAAGGGGATGTAGAACTTGACCTTGTGCTTTAGGACTTCTAGGACTTGTAATTGGATCTGCTGACAGAGACCTGTAAGGCACCGGTGGAAGCTACTTGAACTACTGCATGAACATGAGTAGTAGAAGGGAAATCTGCCTAGAAGTGGCGATCTGAGAGGCAAATGCTCTAGTTCGCTTCAAGGCGACGACAGCCGCGTAAGGAGACTAAATTCCGGGATCGAGAGGAGGGGATGACAGTAACAGTCAAGGCAGAAGGATAGGATAGCATGGAGTTCACGGACTGCATTTTGACATCGGAAAAGGTGTGGAGGGGTGGCCATGCGGATGAGGCGACTGGACCTTAATTCTTGGAAATGCTGTGCAAGTACGGAGTTGGTTGGCATTGGCATTGGCATTGGCATTGCGTGCGGTATTGCAGCAAACGAATTGTAATCGAGCGAGTGGACGAAGTCCGGATTGCTGGGCCGGACGAATCGAGTGCCAAGCCATGCGTCAAGATATGTCTCCTTTCAATAGAGGGCTTTCCAAAGCTACTCCATTTACTGACACTGATGTATAATCGCCAAGAATAAGAATGCTTCATAAAGGTTCACAGCTTTCAAGTTTCCAATACCAATAAATAAACATATTGGTGACTTCTCTGCTTCATGCCTCTCTTCCACTCTTGCCTTCCCCACCTCCCGGGATTCCCACTAGCCATCCCGTCCTCAGCCCTGCTGCAGCCTCGTCTCGCGCGACGGGTCATAGCTGGCAGCTTGACAATTTCAACCAGATAGACTTGCAGCAATTCATACAATTCAACAGAACACAACAGCAGCCTCCGAAAAGCAAAAACCATCCAACCTGCCTTCACCTCCACAATCACTCATTTCTCACCAATACTAGCCAAACCAAACCAAGATCCTTATCAACATAGTTCTACATCAGCAGCCTTCAATCCAAAGCACAACTCGAACACCACTCCCACCCCCCCTCAACTTCTCCGCCTTGTACTGCACCCAGTGCAAGCAACGTTCCCCAGAACCTCTCCGCACTCCAGTTCGTCTTCAACACACAGCATACCTACCCTTCACACCTCTACCACACGCCCGGCCAGCGACAGCTCACCACGAGGCATTCGCATTCGCATTCCCGGCCCGAATACCTGGTCCAGCTGCGAACGCCGTCTAGAGTGGTACAAGCTGTCCTTCTCCGCCGTCGCCCGGGTCTCACGACATATATCCATACGGCAGGACAGGACAGAACAGCACATCTTTACGGCAAGGCGAGTCTGCAGGTCATCTCGATCCCCACAGTTTGTTGTGCGGGATAGGTAGCCGGTGCCGCGACTTGTGCGACGTGAGGTTGTTGATTTACAAGGCTGGTCTGATTGAGGAGGAGAGATTGGGCTGTTTGGGACGAGGTTGGGGTATTTACTTAGCATTGGCGAAGTGAAGCCCGTTGGAGATTAGGATTGGGGATCTTTCACAGGATAGGGGATTGAGCTGCTAGAGCTATTCACAACCAGACCTCAATACGCAACCATGATGTCTTCAACTCAAGAAGAGGATCCTTTCCTCCAAGTCCAAGCGTACGTCCCCTACCCCTTCTAAATAGCTTTGCGAAAAGAAGACCTAGCTAACACCCTCCCCTCAGCGACGTCCTCTCCGCGCTCTCCACCACCCGCCCGCTCTTCACATCCTACCTGCGCATCCGCTCCCTCCCCACCTCCTCCAGCGCCCCAAGCCCCGAACTCCTCTCCGCGCAAGCAGACCTCACATCAGCACTCTCCTCTCTAGCAGAAGACTTGGCGGATCTAGTGGAGAGTGTCAAGGCCGTGCAGAGCGATCCGTATAAGTATGGGTTGGAGATTGAGGAGGTGGCGAGGAGGAAGAGGCTGGTTGATGAGGTGGGAGGTGAGGTTGAGGATATGAGGGAGGAGTTGGCGAAGACTGGGTCTGGAACTGGGACATATAATACCAACAACAATGGGAATGGAAATGGAAATGGCAACGGGAGCAGGGAAGACGAACCCGACTACAACGCCGAATTCGAACAGCAGCAGCAACTGCACATGATGGCAGAACAAGACCGGGATCTCGACGGCGTGTTCCGGACAGTGGGCAATCTGCGGCAGCAGGCTGATCATATGGGCAGGGAGTTGGAGGAGCAGGCGGAGATGTTGGAGGTTGTGGATGGGTTGGCGGATAGGGTGGGGGGCAGACTGCAGACGGGGATGAAGAGGATGGGGGAGGTGGTTAGGGCTAATGAGGATGGGTTGAGTAGTTGTTGTATTGGGGTGTTGATTTTTGTGTTGATTTTGCTGTTGGTGCTTGTGTTGATTTTGTAGGGGGGAGATTGGAAGAGGATGTGAATGAGCATGGGATGTGGTGAGAATTAGGATGGGGATTGTGTTAATTGGATTAGAGAGAGGTGTGGTTGATGATTTTGCATTTAGCGGGCGTTGAGGGGTCTCTTTATTCTTCTTGGGTAACAAGAATCTTAAATCAAACCAGCGAGTCTTTCAAGGCTTAATACTAATACGCAGGTCCACACTTGTCGTCTTGTTTTCAGATCCAGACAGAGATCCAATCTTATGTGATAAACCATCAGATTTTCGAGCTATACCATGCGAATAGAACAGCCAATAGTGAAACTATAAATACCTACCACTCCTTCAGTACCATAACAGTTCTAGACCGATCTAACGATCTCGCAAGATCATTGGAAACGTTATGAATTTTGGTCTCACAGCACCGAAGTACGGTGGGGAAAATATGTGTTGCGTATCAGTTGCTGTATGCAGTAATCTTATGGATTTGTGAAGATCGATTCTGAACCCAGGCTTTGCTTCCTAGATGAGAGTTTAGGAGTCGACCTGCGCAATGAGGCTGGGCTGGGCTTGGAGAGTCAGATGAATGTGTGGACTGGGAGATGAGGTGATTCTGAGAAGTAAGCTCGAGGGAGGAGGGTACAGTATTTGAATAAGTGTGATATGCGAATGATCCATTCAGTACCATCTGATGATGGGGAGTAGTGATGACTTATTCATTTGGTGGAGAAGGAGTGAGGGTGGAGAGGTGAGAGGTGAGTGAGTGAGTGTACAGTAAACACAGCGGAAGTTGTAAGCGAGAAGTTCAGGCTGGTCGGATCCGTCCAGCTACTTACTTTACTATCTTGAAATCAAATTCAAACCCTTTATCGCGTATTTTAATTGTACTTAATGAAGTGTCAATACTTAGAATTTCCGTCTTCTACTTCCTTGCTCGACATAGCTTCCCTGATTAAACGCTCCAGCGTCTCCATCCCGACCAAAGCAGCCAGTTCCAACCACGTCGTTTCAGGCGCCTTATACCGCTTGATAGCCTTTAACTCCCTGGAGAAATCATACCCTCTCTCCCACATCGCTTTTGCCAAACCCAAACACAGTGCCTCAGCCACTTCACTTTCTTCACCCTCCTCCCCCTGCTTCCTCGTTTTCCCTTTTCCTTTTCCAATTCCTGTATCCATTTCTACTCCCCTCACTACATCTTTCCCTACCCCAACGCCCAACCAATCCTGCACCTGCACAACAAGTACCTCTCTCGAATCCTTAACCCCCAACGCACACTCCAGCGGCATTCTCCCTACCGCGTCACCAGCCAAGACATCAGCCCCCTTCTCAATCAGTTGCTTCACACTCTCCAAATCCCCCGCTCTAGCAGCAAAATGCAACGCTGTCCCTCGATTAAGTCTTAAAATGAGAGAATCGCCTCTACTCAAATACGCATACCCATCCCCACAACATCCCATAGCCATAGCATCGATAAGAACATCGACAGTCCTTCTCCGATCCTGGAAGCGCTGAAGGATCTCAATCGGGAAGCGGGTATTGAGTTCCAACGCAGCTAGGAGAGGTGTTAAGCCTTGAGAATTTCTTCCAAAGGGGTTTGCGCCATTTTCGAGGAGGAGTTGCGTGGCTATTGGGTTTCCGTAGCGTCCGGAGATGTGGAGGGGTGTTGAGAGGTCGAATTTGCGGCGAGGGGAGATTGAACCTCCTAGAGAAAGGGTTTGAGAGATTAGGCGGTGGATTGTTAATGCTGTGAGGTGAGTGCTATGTGAGTGGGAGAGAAAGTGAAGTGGTGTTTCTGAGTCGTGGGTTTTAGCGAGGATGGCGGTTGGGGGGAGCGAGGAGAGGAGGTGGTTGGTGGTGGTGGAGTTTCCAGAGCGGATGGAGAGGTGGAGGGGGGTGGTGCCGTCGGAGGAGATGGTTGAGGTTGGGGCGAAGAGGGAGAGGAGGTAGGAGATTGTGGGGTTGTTGTTCGGGTAGAGGGCGTGGTGGAGGATGTGGTGGTCGGAGTTGGGGTTTGGGAGTGGGGTGAAGAGGGTCTCGCCGCGTGCTTGTTTTTGCTTTTGAAGGCCGGAGATGACGCATTGAGCTAGTGGCAAGTTGTTGTAGCTGACCGAGAGGCAAGACAGTGGGAAGCCCATGTAGTGGGAGTTCTCGATTTCAGCGCCGGAGGAGATGAGGAGTTGAGCGATGCCGGTGTTGAGGGTGATGATTGCAAGTGAGAGATAGCTGCGTTTGAGTTTGTCTTCGCGGTTCACGTCTGGGCCTTTTTCGAGAAGAATCTCGACTACAGTAGTATTTCGCTGCTCGATTGCATGATGTAACAAAGTTCGTCCGTCAGAATCAACATGCTCGATAATCGAGGGAGGCAAGGTTCGGAGGTAGTATAGCAGAGATTTTGAGGACCAGAGATGCAAGAGTGTGATGCATCGTGGCTTTGGGTGAGGAGCGTACCATTTTATGAGACTTCGTGGGTTGGACTTTGAGTCGAGTGTGAGTTCGGGAAAATAAAGTATGGGTGTGAGGAGGGTAGCGAGGCGGGGGCTGGTTTGGAGGAGGTTTGAGAGGGAGTGTGTGGGTAGGTAAGAGGCGATCTGAAGGAGAATTTCGTTGGGTGTGATGGAAAATGACATAGACTGAAAGCGATGGAAGTAATTTTTTGAATAGTGTATAATTTAGTTTTGTTGAGGAAAAATCGAATGGTGAGTTGGAAGTTCAAGTAAGGTTATGTTGCCTGGAGTAAGCGAGACACCACAACAAAAGCGGGGCGAAGCGAAGATCACGAAGGATCTGTTACGTCCTGAGATGAATTCTACCTGGGTAAACTCGGACTGCTCCAATTGTATTCACCGGAGGAAATAATCTACAGCTATTCTTACAACTTGGACAAAGGTATTGTGTCCATGGCCGAAGTGGAAGGAATGACTCAGGCGAGTATAACCGAGCACCACCGCATGACTCATCAATGCTTTCCACTTCCCTGTCTAGCTCCCTCATAAATAACATCTCCTCTCACTTCTGCCATTGAATTCTTAGTCTTGTCTCTGACTTGTCCGTACTTGATAATACTGACGGCCGTGTTTTTACCAAGGAGATAGTTCAGATCAAATTGACTACAACAACACTTCAACGTGTCACGTTCGGCCTTGCTGTGCCTCAAATCACGAATGGCTTCCACCATGACTTCTCAGACCGTTGATGTTGCGGATCATGGTGATCTGGCAGCAGTTACCTCAACTTCCCGGGTGTTCGCTATTCCAGAATTGTTCGAAGCCATCTTGACACACTCCTCGATACGCGATCTCATCGTTTCCCAAATGGTCAGCGCAAAATGGGCAAGCACAATCTCAACCTCTCCAGCTCTACAACAAAAGATGTTCTTCACACCCACTTCGTCTTATCCATATGAACGAGAAAGAAACTCAGACCCAAGAGTTAACACCCTCCTATCGTCCCTCTTTGCGCCTTTCTTCAGGAGTGATGAAAGTGAGAACTACGCATGGAACAATTGTCGATGGCTCCCTCCGATAAGCTGGTTCCAGGACGAAACTCGCAGGGCGAAATTCTTGAGGCCGGAGGCGAGTTGGAGGAAGATGTATCCGATACAACCTGCTAGGATGATAGGGAAGATAGATGCGGAGGGCGGTTGCGGGTGTGGAAGTATGGAGAGGGAGGTTTGGGGTGTCAAGGAGAAACTTATGGGGAAGGCGACGAATCTGGAAGGAGGAGAAGCGAGGAGTGGAAATGGAGCTACAACAATGGGATTTCTGTACGACTTGATTATTTGGATCGTCGATGAATGGCCTGAAGTGGAGTACTGGATTGACCTTGGCATTCCAAAGCTGGAATCATCCTCTGATGGCTCATCTGAAAATTCAGTGGATGGCGATGAGTTACTTGAGGATGATGCTCTCCCTGAATCTGACGGATCTGTTGAGGAAGACGACAGCGAAGGCCCAGAGACTGGGCCATTCAGAACTTACATCAGGCACTCGCAGGAATGCTACTCCATGCGTGGAAAAAAGTTTGCGCCGAGCGGGTTGATGGTCCATAAATTTGAGGAGGATCCTATTGAACTGCTGGAAAGTAACGAGCAATGATTAGAAGAGATGCCCCGCGAGAAAGAGATCCAATTTCAGTGGTTGTGTAGAAGCAGGGTCTTGTTAGAGTGTTATGTAACGATCAGAAAGATATGGAGGAGTGTATGGCGAGGTATCTCCATTATGTATGAGTGAAAGAGTTGCTACGCAGAAGATTGCGAGAAGTAGGAAGGTCAGGGATCGGGATGGCATCCTCAGCTATCTACATTGTCAATTATTTCTCTGTTCTCCTAATTCCTGGCTGAGAAGTAAATGTCTATCTCTCACTGATATCTTCTTAAACATACCGACTTTGAACTATCCAGCTGTACTTCCCACACATCTGCAAAGCCGCTCGCTAAACATTCGATTTAAGAATCAATAACAACCCGCGAGATGTCCGACCATCTTGAATTCGGACGCTGAATGGTTCCAAAGAAGAGATCGAGACATTCCGGGCGATCTCGGACCTAGAGATATCCTGGTGTATTTCAGAACTTCGAAATTGATTATGCGACTTGCTTCAGAACTTATGTGCACCCAATGATCGTAAAGGCGGATCGAGCAAAGCTTGGCGCGAAAGTCGGGTGGACTTCAAGCTCACATCCTTTACCAGTCAAATTTGTAGGATCGCCGACAATAATGTTCCAGGGAACTGCACTACCACACAAAAAGAATAAAGGTAGTCTTCATAGAGGTATTGTCCAGCCAAGAAGAGAAATAAAATACGGCTCGGACATACCATCATCACGTGTTGTCCCTGATCCTTCGGCTCGTATTTAGGAAAAACCTTGTTCCGAACGGACATAGGTTTGGACATATCCGACCTTTCGACGCACAATTGCATCGAGGAATCCGAGGATGTGATCCGAATCCGGTGCTTGTGTTTTATCGTCCACTGAATTTACATCTGGAGCGGACCTTTGCATGATGCGAAACTCCAGTCTTGGTAGGGGATGGACACGCGGAGTCAAGCAGCCCATGGCTGTGTTGAACATCGTGATTTCGGTAGGTGATGGTTATTGATGCCGCGAAGTATATATATTATCTTTGGTTATTCTCCCCTTCATTTCATTCTATTTCATATCGTCCATCGTTCCCATTGAAATTCTCAAGAACGAATTACTTTACCTCCAAGCCCTCTTCCAAATCAACAACCCTTGCGGCCAATCTTTCATCAAAATGCCGCCCGTCTCAACATTGTCCACGATGTTTCCGCCATCTCCAAAATTCACTGAGCGCAATCTTCCTAGCCTTGTCGGCAAAGTCTATATCGTCACTGGCGCAGCTTCGGGTGTAGGATTTGAGCTTGCAAAGTTCCTTTACGGCGCTGGTGGAACTGTCTACGTCGCCGCTCGGTCCGCGGCACGCTGTGAAGGTGCAATCCAGAAGATTCTCCAAGAAACAAAGTCCAAGACCAAGGGACAAAGTGGCAGATTAGAGAGTCTGGTGATTGACTTGTCGGATCTGGCAAGTGTGAAGGCTGGCGTCGAAGATTTCCTTAGGCGAGAGACGAGGCTGGATGTTTTGATGCACAATGCCGCAGTCATGA
Source organism: Cadophora malorum (assembly GCA_017365405.1). Lineage (NCBI taxonomy): Eukaryota > Fungi > Ascomycota > Leotiomycetes > Helotiales > Ploettnerulaceae > Cadophora > Cadophora malorum. The sequence continues at coordinate 17,911 of JAFJYH010000136.1, read as the reverse complement.
CACCACCTAAAGAAAGCAAAGACAAGCATGTATGTGACTCAAGAATCGACTGGAAGTACAGCGGCTAACACATCTACGTCTCTCAGGGTCACGATCTCGAAATAGGCACGAACTGTCTGGCGCCGTATCTCATGACGCTTCTCCTCGAACCAATCCTCATTCAAACTGCAAAAGCGCCTGGCACGCATGCAAATAGTGTGCGCGTTGTCTTCGTCATTTCCTGTCTCCAAGAAGGATTTGTGCCTGGAGGAGCTATGTCGTTCGATGCCACTGGCACACCGGTCATTCTTACGGACAAATTCATGGCGAATTACAGTGGGTCGTCCCGAACTTCACTCCTCCCCCTCCTTTCCGCGCGCCTCTCAGAAGCTTGCATTTTTGCAAATCCAATCACGAACTTAGCCAGGCCCAATGCTTCGACATCATACTGAAGCGAGTGTTGCTAACTTTGGGATCTAATGCAGTGCAAAGCAAGAATGGAGGTGCTTGGCTGGCTCTGCATTTTGCGGAAAAACTCGGCAGACACGGTATCCTGAGCGTCGTAAGTCAATGCACTACCAAAAGTAGTTGGAAAGCACTCACGATAAATAGAGCTTACATCCTGGTCTGATGAGGACAGAGCTGCAGAGACACTGGGGTTTCGGATTAAAGCTGGCGATGGTGCGTCTCTCGTTGCAATGTCACCGTAGAAGGAGTGCTGACAAACAATCGTAGTCAATCACAACCAAATCTCCCGTGTACGGCGCCTACTCTGAACTTTATTCTGGGTTCTCTCCAGAAGTTACACCCGAGCATAATGGTGGATACATGATGGCATGGGGAAGAATAGGTAAGTCGAACTGAGAACCCATGGGTGTTTCCCACACCAGCTTTGATGGCATCTTCGAATCTCCGAGTGGGAAGTTCGGAGTCTTGAATGAAAGTACTGACATCAATTGTGTGAAACTAGGAGAACTGACGAACGACGTCAAAGATGGTTGGAAAAGTGAAGCCAAGGGTGGAACTGGTGCTGCTAAGAAATTCTTGGAGTATTGTGATCGCGAGACCAAGACTTTCCTGTAAGGCCTCGGCGGATGTATTTGTACTTTAGAGTATACATTGATTCAGTAGCGAGCTTTGTCGTATTGGCATTCTTATAGATCGTAGAAATCCATATTTTCCAAACCGAGATTCTGAGAAAAGTCTGGCCACGGCTGGTCGAGTACTGGCGGAGGTCGGACATGATTATCGAAAATTTCCTGGTGGCTTTTAGCATTGTCCTGCGGTATTAAAACTGTAATCATACCCAATCAAACCCATCTGGTAAGCCAACCATATCTCCAAAAGGTTCCATGGGCGAGGTGATGAGCTCCGCTTCAAGTGGTATGCCGAGCCCCGATGATGGTGTAGTACTCTGTGCCGTACCAGTTGCCCAGGCACTTTGAGGGGCCATTGCCAACAGAAAGGACGAGTTTGTGGATTGGAAGCCTGCATATTTAGCAAGAATATTTGAGCGCAGCCAGAGAGCCATACCGTTGAGCGACAAGTTCGAAACGAGACTCGCAGTCTTTGACTCACATGCTTCTATGTTGTCGTAAACTGGCCGACTTTCTAAACCCGTGCCAAGAGCCAGATGAACCTTATTCATCATGATGCCAACTACTGCAGCGCATTTCTTCGCTTCTGCTGAGACCTCAATCATTCCTTGCCAAACAGTGTTTGATTGTTCGAGGATCTGGATAATACGTTGTTGATCGTTTGTAAGGTCGCTCGGTGGTACGCGACGACCATCAGCACCGATGAATCCCTGCATGATACTGAGATAGACTATCATATTCGCAACGAGGAAGTTGTGCAGGGACAGCGTGGAGAAGAACCATCTGTCTCGGGCAAGCGGTCCCCCGGGAGAAGCTGCTTCGTGGATGGAAGCCTGGCAGCGAAGAAGCTGTATCGAAGCATCCAGGCCAGCAACTTTCGAGTACCCAAACTCAGGATTTGTTTTTTGCATCAAGAGGAACTTTCGATGAAGCATGCAGCGACTTGAGTGGTATAGCAGCTCAATGCTATACTTCTTGATGATAGTGTCTGGGGATTCAGTGATAGACAGGTCAGACAAGTCGAGCCTGTAAAATTGGGGAACCTGGCTCCGAGCTTCGTGCAAGAGGCGATCGAGTTCTAAGACTTCATCATAGGAAGGATCGGTAACTAGGTTAGCCAATGCCACAACTCTTGTTGCAATCAGGCAGATTCTTCCTTTGCAAATTGTATAGGACATCGGAGTCAATTCTGACTCGGGCCGTGAGGGAGGTATTTCGGTAGAATCCTCGTCAAAATCCTCATCTCGCAAGTTTTTGGGGATCATCGAGTCACTTGAAACAGCATGGACCATTCCCGGAAGACCCATGTGAGTACTACCGAGCAGATCGATTTGGCACAGGTGGTACCATAAACGTCGTCGCATTTCAGCCTGGAATGGGGTTATGGTGCCCCCGCCCACTTTGCTCGCGTCTCGATGCAGACCCATTCGAAGTGCAAGACGAATGGCGTTTCCACAAAGTAGATAACAGTGTACCTGATCGCCAATGCTGAGAAGGAATTCGGTCTCCATGTACAGAGCGAGTGTTTCGATGGTGTATGTTCCAGGCTTCGTGTAGTTTGACAGAACCAGAGATTGTACACAACATTCTCGGTAGGAGTTAATCATCTCCAATGGAGCTCCTCGAACGTCTGGGAAGTCTTCCCCAGAACCAAGTATTGCGACAGATGCTTGAATCATAATAGAGTAGACCAACGCGAGCCATGAAATCGGAGTTCCTCCTGGATCTATCCAGAATCTTTTGTACTAGTGAGTAGTTAGAACTCAGGAGTGACCAGCGTCATTCCAGACTGAGTTATGAAGGCGAAGCTAGTAGTTCTTGACATGTATTGGAGGAACTTACTGCTCTCTGAAAAGATGGTCGATGCATAATTTCTTTCTAAATCAGCTGAACCCCCATCATTTTAAGTCTGGATCACACTCACGTAGACTTGGGCTATTCGAATTGAAGTATCTGGAGACAAAACGATCAACTACTATGCGGGGTGGTAGTGCATCTATAAGATCAGACTTCGTGGCCGGGGTAGCAGTATTGAAGGCAAGAGAGGAGAATGGTCGGATGTCTTCTTCGTCCAACACCTCTTCCGCGTCTTCGAAGTAGCTTTTGACTTCTTCAATCTGTTCGATCAGCAGAGACTCAGGATACTCGATTGGAGCGCTCACATCTTCTAGAATGGCAGCCCAATGAGTAGCCCCCACATATGTCGCCTTCTCGTTGGGTCGAAACAAAACATTCCCGGACTGAGGCGAGGGTCCCTTAGACAGCTCTCTTTCCGAGGTCTGATGAACACCGGGCCCATCTGAATCTGCGGGCGCAATTGAAATGGTCGAATCTTTTGCTAGAGATTCATGTTGCGTAGTTGGCAACGGACTTTGTCCACCCATGACATCTTTGACTAAGCTTTCGAGATGTTTCAATCGATTCTGCATGCTCACTGCTGGTCTGCGCCGCGCAACTTGTTGTGGGAGAGTACATTGTGAAGCTCTTCCCCTTTTAATACATTGCGAACATGGCTGTTTTCTGTCGCATTTCAGTTTGGAGTGTCTGCAATTCGTGCAGCTCAGTGTAGGGCGGTTCCTTTTCTGCGGTTGTTTTGAACTGGGAACGTCATTATTCGGATCTTCCTGGGCGTCTGACAGTTCTGGGTCGATTGAATTTGCCTCCGCCGAAGATGACATTGTGGTTGTTACTAGTTGTGCTGGTGCTCTGTCCATCCATTTTTGCGAGATGCGTAAATCCGGAGGCAACGCGGTTGACGTGTGCCTGGACTGTCATCACACGTGATACGAACCATTCTTCAACGTTTGATATGACAGACCCAGATGCAAGTCTCAGATGTAGAGTTGAAAATCGTAAGGGCATTAAGCGTACCGTGCTCGATTTTTACATTACAGAACCAAAGGCTCAATTAACCAAGTCACGTGTCATACGCTGGTACCTTCTCCGAGCTGTATATACTCACAAATCGAGCCAAATTTATCCTGACGGCAACCGGTAAGACAAGGTAAGTTCTAAGTCTCACAGCGATGTATAGGACTCTATCCGATGTGGGTACAGAGGAACTGGAGCTTTGAGGCTTCTCGCTAATTACGTCGTGAAGTAAACATGGCGATCGGGTTTGTTCCCAAGATCGAGATGGTCCATTTTGAAGCCGGACTCGCATATCCAAGCCGATTTCATATCTCTTTCTCCAAATTTGTCACATACTGGCCTTGTCAATTTCTGCACAGTTGGATATGTTGAGGTTCTTGATCTGCAGAAAGTCGATTAATATTCATCTCTGCAACATACGCTATACATTGGAACCATAAATGGGTATCTTTGCATGCTCCTCACTGTTACACACTCTGACCTCCTTCTGTACTATACTGGAGCCCGACTTCATTACATGTGTCATATCATAAACATATCTTGGTCTGAAAGATCAGAAGTGTCCTCCATCGTTCTTCTTCGATATCTCCTGCCAGTCCAGCTCCGTTTTGATGACAATCTTCCGAAGCGGTATTTCGTCGCTACCCATGCTCTCTACATCATGCGTTCTCACACTTGACTTCATGTTGCTCTGTTGTTCCCAGTCATGTTGCTCCTCTGTCAATCCTGACATAGCAGACAGTCCCGACAGCCGTCGAAAAGGCCTTTGGTTATTCGTCTTAACTTTTGTGTCGTCGTAAGTGCCGCTGTGCATGTTTTTGCTGTGGTTTGACTTTCCTCCTCCACCTCCAATCGTGTTTAATTGTGCGCTTGGATCGGGTGTTCGAGCGCGCGAGCTCCATGTCAGTCCGCTGCCAATTCCTAGCTTTCGCGAGCAGACCTGAATGAGATGACCTAGTGTGGGCAGGCATGCTGAGATAATGCCTGAGGCGGATTCGACGACACACCATACTTCAGCGGTTGCCAGAGTCCCTCCATATTGTTAGCTTGGGCTCTTACGTGATCCAACAATACTTGATATGCGAGCTCTTACAGGTAATATCTGCTGGTTGAAATTGAAAGAGGGTTGTGAAGCGGTAAATGCTCGTAAAAATAACACTTTGGTCGATGTCAGCTATGAGAACAAGACACGGGCATAATCATACTCACAAACTACCAAGGAGAAATACAAAAGAAATTTGAGTCTTCTGCATCGTGCTCGTGTGCAAGCCCCAGACTTGCTGCATCGGCAAGGCAAGGATAGCGACATCAGTCAAGATGTTTGGAATCGCATTGCCAATGAACGAAGCTTTGAGGTTGATGCAGTGACCTGGGATGGCGGGATTCCAAGTTCTCTCTATCGGTGTGCATTGAAAGATCGAGACCATAATGATGGAGATGCACCAAGAAATCGACAATGCGGCGAGGACATAAGCGCCAATTTTAATGCTGCGTACTGGGAAGATCCGAAGATACATCAGGAGTAGAGCGATCTTTGTGAAACAGATGCAAGTAACGTATAAACATTCAAATGCTATCAGAGACTTTTTTGGTCAGCTACGCCAAGTTTGACTTTAGATTATCAAATTACCTTGGCATATGAAACGATCTCTGGAGTTGTCAACGCAGCGGCATGCTTGCCCATCCCATATTGAACTCCAACTATACATGCTGTGAATGCTGCAAAAAGAAAGAACTACAGATTATCAGCTGCGATCCAGAGATTTTCGTTTTGCTGAACTTACCAAAGCGACAACTATCATAATATCATCAGCGCCGACACCAATGCCTTTCATTCGCCTTGAAATGAAACGAAGGACAACAAAAAAGACAGCAAGAAGGGTAATCGCAATACTCGTGGCCCTCAACTCCCCCTGTCGGTTCTCCGTGAGGTCTACGTCCGCCATCTTGAAGTATGCTTCTCAAACACAAAAATTGCCAATGACCTCAAAGTGAAAGGAAGAGTCTCTTCATATTGCAAAACTCCAAGGCCAACCTCCCCAAGATAAATTACAGCTTGTGCTAAAGATCGACTTCTCTACCCATCTTTTGGGATATGCAAGGTTGGCCCTGCCTGTCATTGGTGTGTGGCGGGTCTACCAGTCGGACTCGATCCATGTGTATCGCTTCCCGTCATCCATGTTCAAACGAATGGGGATAGAGCTGTTCCAGATGTAGAGAGTGGGGAGCCGTTTGCACATGTGGGAAGCTACTATAGCCCAGCTCTGGCCTCTCTATATTTTGGCAGTATGGATTCTCTCCGAACAAAAGTCGAAATTAAAAGTCAACTATTAACATGCACTCCCTTCAATGGATGACTTAGTCTGCTATTATGGCAAGGTCAGCAGAGAAGCAAACACGAAGGGTTCCGTTTTCTCACAAGCAATTATTTGAGCTGGTCTCAGGTCGAAGGAGCTGATAATGACGAGATCTACGCCTTTGAAGCAAAGTCCCATGGTCTCGATTCGAACCCCATGGTCAGGAGTCACTGGGCTAGGAATCGACGATGCTTGTTTGACTTCAGGAAGTGTGGATGTTTATCCGCAAGCGAGTCAGTTGCCGAGGATTTCTTCATCAACTAATAAAAATTTACCGCCGCTGGCATGGGTGGATTCCTTCGAAGGATCGAGTTTGGCAGTCGCCTTTAGTCCCACTTTCAAGTTACAAAGCTCCTTTTGATTCCGAAGAACTCGGACACGCCAAGGGTTCGTACACGTACATGAGGGCAACCCCAACCATCATACATGTTAAAAAAAGAGCGATACTAGCAGTGAATACCATCTGGAAGACGATCGCGTAGAATTTATCTTCCGAGATGGCTACCCGGCCCTGAACCCAACGGAATTTGACCTCCAACGGCCAAAAGAAAGTTTCCACTACACTTCTCTCCTTCAGTCGAACGGCACTTGGGTTATCCTAGCAAGTTGAGGCTTGGCGAGGAAGTTACCCGGTGCCTGTAAACTCAAATTGCGAACAGACCACAAACGGCTTTTCCGTTGTGGACAAACTTTCCGACTTTTTCTTTTCAGTTGCTGATCTTACTCAATTTGGTTTCTACTACAAGGGTTTCTTCTGGGATTCTCGTGGTTGACGACGCAATGCGAAACGAAAACCCCACTGCGTACCTGTTTGTCTTCTGTGCATGAAAGGGGAACCGCTGCCTTATGTAAATGTGCGTGAATCAGTGATATGAGCTTCAGATGGATACTGTTTTTCAGATGAGAGAAAAAAAAAATCTTACATGAATTTATTTGCCCCTAGACTTTGCCCCTCTTACCGATTTTGAGTCAGGAAATCACTTACAAACATGTCGACCGAACAACCAACTATCCTTTTCGTGCCTGGAGCATGGCACTTACCAGCTGGTTTTGATGCCGTGAGAGAGCTCCTCAAGCCCCTTGGATATCCTACTGAAGCCGTTGCCCTGCCCTCCATTGGCGCGGAACCACCAACCAAGACTCTCGAAGATGATGCTGCTGTCACTCGAGCTGCTATTGAGAAGTTAGCCGATGCAGGAAAAAAAGTCGTTGTCGTTACGCACTCCTATGGCGGGGTCGTGGGGTCGTGTGCTGTGGAAGATCTAGGTTTTGCAACGAGGAAGGCTGCTGGTAAGGTTGGAGGGGTCATAAACTTTGTGTACTTGAGCGCATTTGCTCTGCCGAAGGGCGTTAGTCTTTTAGATGCATTAGGGGGAAACCCTCTGCCGTGGATGAAGATCAAGGTACGAGCATCAGAAACCTGAACGTCGTCTTTGCCTTACTTCAAGGTACCAATTACTCACTACCACTTCCTATAGGGCGATTACGTGACACCCGATACACCCGAAGACGTCTTCTACCACGACATGTCTGCCTCAGAGCAACAGAAATGGATCGCACAGCTCAAGCATACTTCTGCGGCAGTATTCTCTGGCAAGTCCACACACGAGCCGTGGCACCATATTCCGTGCACATACATCTACTGTGAAGAGGACAAGGCGATCCCTCTAATTGTGCAGCAGGGTATTGCGGGCTCGATGGGAGCAGGGATCACGACTTTCAGCATCAAGGCATCACATTCGCCGTTCTTGAGCTGTCCCGAGAAATTGGTGGAGGGAATCGAGGTTGCGGTGGAAGCCGGGTTGGAGAAGAGTGCATAGGATGGATTGTGGTTGGAGATGGTAAGGAGTAGACAGTTGCATCCAGAAGAATTCAATTGACTGTAAAGCTTCGCCCAGGGGGTTTTGTTTTGAAATCTGCAGACCGACACACCCTATGCTCCGCGAAGTGAATTCATGATGTTGAGCGTCTGTGGATTGAGGAAAACCTTATGCAGGTCGGTGGTAACCGTCATGCTAAAATCGATATGGCGAGTAACTCGCATGCTCAGTGAGTATGATTCTGATTTTCATAGACGACATACCATAATTGTCAGCTATTCTCGCGTCGTGCAAGCTCATTATTTACCATTATTGATCGCCTCGGTTAAACGTTCCCGCGCCTTGCATTAATGAGGGGTGTGATTATTCCCGACTGCTTCCGGGGACTTGCCCGGCTAGTGAAATATATATTACTTGTACGGCAGCAGTCCGAAATTTCACATGCCCCGATAAGCATATGCTCCATGTACTGCTTCTCGTCGGAGAAGATTGGGGTACTCGCGATTGGTTTGCCACGCCGATAACAATGATCCCGAACCGCAACTCAGTGCTGTTGGTCGGAAAAACAACGTCTCCTTGGCAGGCGCACACTCATTAAAATCAAACTTGACTTCTTTATTGACAAGGTGATCGTGAATATATATATAGTAGCCCGGCTGGGAAGATATTCGGACGTTCAAAAATTGGTAGCATGAGGTAAGATGAGCAGACTGCAATTACGGCACCACATTGGTAACTATGGGAGAATTACATGTTCCGTACCGCGGACAACATAATCCCAACCACACCCTCTCGAATGTTTGTCATGTGTAGAAGAAGTTGATATAAGTGATGGCGACAGGTCTCATCCCATGTTTGAAAATTACGAAAGCTGTCCAAAGCTTCGAATAAATGGCTACGTTCGGCATCATGGTTTCAAAAATCCTGGTCATATATGTTTGGACATGCTTGTTGACGAGGCTGGCATCCAGCCAAGAACTGGGGCTCGGAAAGGCGACAATCACAGGTTTCGAGTATGCTGGGAGCGGATGTCCAGAAGGCTCGGTGACAGTCGGTGGTGCTGGTAGTACTGGGTACGAGGACTAGCCTCTCGTTCTTCTCTCTCGTCCAACAATATCTACTAACAACCTCATTCTCAAGATTCGGTTTGGCTTATTCGGCCTTTAACGCGACAATCGGGCCAAGGACAAATGCCACGGTGACCAGGCAAGACTGTACCGTCACACTAGGCATCACTTACCCGACTGGTTTGCAGTTCGCGCCCGCGAGTTTCAATGCCAGCGGGTTTTTTGAACTTGAGAAGGGCTTTTCGGGGCAGTTGAGCACGACTTACTACTTCAGTGGTGGTAGGTTACCCCGTGTCCTCCATTAACTCCTTTGTTTCACCCTTCTTTTCACGTCGCTTGGAAGCTCAGTTGCTAATATCGCCTCCTCAGGAACCACACAATCCGGCCGTGAAGCTCGCTTCACCGGCCCAAGCAACGACACTTACCTCCTCACAGATCCAAACCCGGAATACTTAGCTTACTCTCCGTGTGGGTCGACTTCTGCGTATCTGCTTGTTAGGAGTTCGATTCGGTTGAGGAGGGATGATTCATTCGCGAGGAATGTGGCGGGAGTGTTTGCGTTGACGGATGGGACGGTGAATTATGTTTATTGGAAGAGATGTCCTGCTTGAGATGAAGGCAAAAATGCGAAAAATGGGGTGCGGGAGTGTTTGCGTTGACGGATGGGACGGTGAATTATGTTTATTGGAAGAGATGTCTTGCTTGAGATGAAGGCAAAAATGCGAAAAATGGGGTGTATGAGAGCTGTTTGAGGGTAATCTAGGCTTGGCTTGTTTCTGAAATGCCTATTTCGGGGAAGAGTGGGAATCTGAATAGGATGTTGTCTGTTTTGTTCTTGCTTCGCTTCACAGTCTTGCAAGCCTCGCTAGCTAACATTATAATGATTTACATCAGACGCATTTCTAATGTGAACGCTCGAAGTCTTCACTAGTAGTTTGAGGGAAGTCAGGAAATAATTCGAGTCTAGTTTGCGGCATTCTGTAATTTCCTTCTCACAAAACATTTTTAGAAACTGGAACAAAAGTCGGGGAAGAAGCAGAAGTGAAAAGAACGATAGATATAATATGTAGCCAAAAAGTTAAACTATTGCTCCTCTTAGAACCGGAATAAAACATATCTCGTATCTCCATTGTCGAAAGATAAATTAATAACAAGGGGGAGCACCCGGGATGTCAGAGTCTTAGAGAGCAGTTTTACTTTTACCATTAAAACAAATTCCGATTTCTCGAGAACTTCATCGCGCCTCTAGGAACTGACTAGCCCATCGACTACTCGACATCTAGATTTCAGTCATTCCAAAAGTCTTAATATATCGTAGTGTAGCTATGAAACAAGCGCAGGACCAACCGGGGCCCTCTGCATCGATCGGCAGCATCTAAATGGCGCCTAGGCGCGCACTATTGTGTCGAAGGCGGACCTACTTGTCCTTCCTGATAAAGTGAATAGAGTCAAACTGCTTTGCATTGCCAACACTCTCGCTCAGATATCTTAACTCGTCGAGATCCTTGTCAACTTGTTTTACCTCGTCCTTGATCAAGCCCCAAGCGTCTGGCCCAAGTGGGACCCTGATAGGAATTCTCTGACCACGACTCACAACTTCATACATAGCCGCCGCCACAGACTGCGGAGACGACCAGGTTTTGTGGTTATCGACATTTAATATATACCCTTCGAGTAATCTTGCGGGTGTGTCTGGTGTCGAATAGGAAGGATGTGGAGCCGACCGAACGAGGCTAGTACCAGCAAAGTTGGTGGAAATGCCGCCTGGCTCAATCAGACAAAAATGGACTTTAGAACCGTTAGTATGGACTGCCGATATCAACGAAGCTATGCGTACTGTTCCACTCAGGACGAACCTCTCGAGAGACAGACTCGGTAAATCCTTCGACGGCGAACTTGCTGGCATTGTAGTACGCGCTACCAGGAAATCCAATGAAGCCGCCTGCCGAGGTGACATTCATCACTACACCTCCTTGCTGTCCGGTCTTGGGATTCTCCTCCCTCATGACCCGCATCGCATGGATTGTCAGCTTAGATGTGCCCCAGAAATCTGTCTCAACGACCCGTCTAGCTTGCTCCTCGGTTGTTGACTCTGTATCCCCCATAACCGAATACCCAGCATTATTGACAAGAACATCTATGCGACCAAATGCTTCGAGGGCTGCTGCGACTGCGCCATTGATCGAGGACACAGAGGTCACATCAAGGGTTACTTTGAGGACATTTGGACCCTCTGGAATTGAAGAGAGGCTGTCCGCTTGCCTGGCTGTAGCAACAAGGCGTTGAGTTGAGTTGCTGTTGACTAGAAGGGCCAGTGATTTGCCCAAGCCTGAAGAGCAGCCCGTAACTGTTACGTATGTTGAGTTTGATTTAGTAACTCGCTAGACAGATACTCACTAAGCCAGACTGCATCGACAGGAAGCTTGTAGAGTTCGGTATTTGATGTGTCCATGTCGGAGGATCGACAGAGTGATGAATCTTCTCGCTGCTTTGAATGATGTATGCCTCCCAAGTTGAGCTACTGATGGACAAGTATAATTCTCCCTGTCTTTATATACTACTTGTGCATTCGTTGTAAGTGTGAAGTTAGTCTCAGGTGGAAGGGTTAGCGCGAGCACTCGGTATGCTCCGTTTGCTCCGTTTGCTCCTTTTTTTCCGTTCGCTCCATGTGTGCCATCCAAGTGCTTGGATCACTTGGTTTGCTTGATTTTCTCGCCTTACTCGCAGCTAGCGACATTCGTATACGGAAAGTCTCGTTTGCGATGTGTAGCGCGCCCTAGTCGCAGCCCTCAGCACTTGCTTCTAATCAACAATAGAGCTGAGTCTCCCAGATAAGGCAACTACCGAGAGGTTATTTCTGCTCCCGAACGTTTCTCACCCCACCGAAAGCAGATGTTGACAAGTGAATAGCCAGGCGACACAAATATGAGGTGGCCGATACAAGACGCATTGTTGCCGATACTGAGTGATACGACATTCACCTTGGAGATAGACTAATTTGCCAGCCGAATCAGGCCCACAAAATAGGCTTGGAGATGATTCTTGCTTGCCTGGTGAACACTCATTAGATATGAGTTTCTTTATTGGTGGAATGAGACAAGCATCTTCCGTCCTTATTAATGATGTCGGTAGAAAATATTCTTTGTTTATTGTAAACAGTGAAGCGAATGTTGGTATTCGCCTGAGCCACGGTTTCCCCAGTGCCCGAGAGACAGTTCGGGACAAAATGATACGGGTACATTTAGACAGTACGACTTTTATCAGCTCTGTACTTTGCCTCTCAAGCGGTACTAATCGTTTTGTTCCTCGTTCCTCCTACCCACGAAAGTGACGAGAAACACACTACCACTGTCGAACAAGATCTGAGGACAGCAGACCAACGGAAGTAAGGAAGCGGGTATAGATCTGAGACGCTAAATCACCAATCTCAATGCAGACACAGCACCAGCACTCTATACATCCCTGTCCACGCAGGAGTCTCCGGACCCTTCAAGATCCAATAGGAAGTCCCAGGAAACTGACCAAGATGTACAAGTGTCAATAACAAGACAGCAGTACTCTCTGGAATCAGCAGCGTCGACACGACTGTTTCTGTCGAGCAACCCGACTGAGGTGGAATGCCTGCCATCCAAGCTTCTAGCTACGAGAGGGCCCCTCCCAGCCTCCATGGCAACTATGGTGATTTTCTCTGAGAGGATGTCACGTCGACACTGCTCTTTCGTACCACCGTTACATTAGTAATTCACTAAGATGTCTGTATCTGCAAACGGGCTAACCTCGTCATTGGCCCATTAGTAAATACAAAGAGGTGTGTTGGGGATCCTCTGATGAGCTGGTTTGCCTAGAGTGTAAGCTGACCCGGGCCAGTCATAATTGAGGGTGACGGCGTACTAGCCCTGGTCCAGCCGTGCGACGATGAGAATGATATCGGCTTGCGACACAGCAGCAATCGGGGTCGAGTCTTGTTGAACGAAAGATGTTGCGCAACCCTGGAAAATGGCATCCGGGCTTGGATTGGATGTTGCTTTGGTTTGTTTTCACTTAAATTCGCTTCTTTTGCAACATGTCAACAGCCCAAAAGCGTCCCAAATGATGAAAATATATTGAAGGCTTCATCGTGGGTGCGAGTAGCTCGCTTGTGAGTATCTGTGGTCCACGACTCACTTCAGTCACGGCACGCTCGCCGGTTGGAAGTAGGTATCTGTGAGGGGCTGCTAGATGAAGGTTACTTGACAGCTATAGGATGCAGGTAATCCAATGCAGATAAATGAGTCGGTAGGATCTCAAGTACTCGCGAAGAAATGCTCAAACGACGTGAGAAAAGCGTGACGAGCAACCGAATTGGGTAATTTCGACTGGAAGAGGAGTGCTACTGGCGATGTTTGGGCAGAGCCATTGTGCAAGTCTTTTGACTTTTCTTCCAGGCATTGGACTAGCTTGAACATATCTAGACGCAAGGAATCATGCCGGCAACCTTGCAGGATGAGGCAGCGAGCGCACCTTCCGCACATTGTGAAATGAGAGCATAGCAACCAGAGACGTTGTTGGAAACACCTGCGTACTTTCCCCAACAGCTTGTAAACACAGGTACTTAAGCTGGATCTCGCGCTCTGGATTCTCTCTTCTCTTCTTCATGTATCCACAATCCATCTGCACCACAGCATGCCATCTCCTCATCAAGACTTCATCGCACATCGCAACCTGTACATGACTTCATGTATCCGGAGCATTTACACCTCGTAACACAAGCCTATGGAAGCCAATATCCGAGCTCAGCCCTTGAAAGACAAACACCCATTGTCTCTTGCTATCATCATCGCTCGTTCAGTAAGTCCCCAGATCCCCACACCGAATTAACAATTCGGGACAACACCAATTGATAGAAACATACTGATCGCTTGCCTTCACAGCAATTCCTTTCGGTTGCGCCCTCTGATGTTTGCAGCACAAAGTGCTTGGTGTACAGAGTACCTGCCCTTCACAATGGTCCTTTCAGCGACTTCACATCCGGTCTCTCCAACCATGCGGTCAGGAACGCAATATTGGGCACTGAGAGCTTCAAATTTGTTGCACACTCTCCGGTACGTACATTTCCGCCCCCGAGAACTACCTCTTGGACTCCCATAGTGCCTCGAAGGTTCCCAGCGGGGGCAATAGCAACTCCCCATATCTCCAGCATCGGTGCGGACGCCGAGCTCGTTCGGTCCCGTGGAGGTGTGGGGGACAAGATGGTACAAATCGTCAGCTTAGGCTGACGTACATTTCCTCGACGCCTCGATGGTTTTTAGGTTCGGCTCGATCATGGCGAAGATCTTCGATTCACGAGCTCAACCCACTTTCCGTCTGCCCACAACGAGCTCAGGTTCACATCATCGCTCGACCAAGGTGAGATCCTACCCGAGGTACACAAATTTTGTCGCTAACACATGCAGATTGAGTGCGGCATCCAGATTACCACAGACAACCTGCTCCACATCATGCTGTCGGACTGCCGAGCAGAACCCAAACTCCAGCGAGAACATGCCAAGCAAACAACACATACCACATCGATAATGACCATGATGAGGTTTCGAGCTTGGACACAGAAGTACGCAAACATTTCATCGATCCTCCGGCGCAACAAACTTTTTGGAAGTGGTCTCGAAGACTCGTCAAGTCGTCGGAGGTAAGTGGTAGAGCGTCCTTCTATCGAAGAACAGGTAAGACTGACAATAATGCAGTATGAGACAATCACGCAAGCATGTTCCGAAGGTTCCATGCCATTTGCAGAACGGTCCAAGTCCAAGAATACAACAACGCATTTCGGGAACACTGAAAGCCAATTCTCGAAGCGAACACATCAAGCGACGCAGAGAGCGAACACAACAAGCAAATACAGAACAAAACAATTCCAACACGACGACATGAGAAACCCGTCGGACTTTGGGTATGTTCGATCTCTTCAATCTAGTGAGACTTGCTGACATCCTCACGTCAAGCACCACTTTCAACTCGACTGCCTCCGCATACAAACTGATCTGTCATTCACCCGGCGCACATCAGCTGCTTCTCTCACCAAACACAAGGTGGCGTGCCAAACTCAGGAAAGGATAGCAGGCGCACAGATGGTACATCAGACCTGCTTCATTGGCTAGGTGAAACACGGAGAACTGCTTGGTAAATATTTATGTACTGAGGAGGATGATACTAGGTGGCTTTTAGGCAGTTAGAGTAGGGAGCAGGGTTGTGGAGATGCAGAACATCGGACAGCTGGATTCTTTGGGGTTGGAACAATGGCGAATGTAGATAGAGCAGCGGCGAAGTCAATGATGATCGGTCGCCGTCATGTCTTTTCTCCATGTGATGACCATGATTGATGAGGTCGATTTGTGCCCAACGTAAGACAACTTCCAATCAGTCGTGCACGAAGAGATCTTGCTACATGCCCATGAATCGACCACAAGGATGAATATGTCCTGTGCAAAGAGCTTTGAAACTGACTTGGACCAACGATTTGTTTGCCAAATATTTTGGAAGGAGAAAATCTCAAGAAGGAAGAGAAATCAGAAACATATATATGAATGTGTGGTGACTAGAGTTAGTAGGTAGCCGAGCTAAGGAAGCAAGGCGGCGCAGTATCATCGGGGACTGCACTACATCCTGGGTCCCGGGAAAATCTCAGGAACTGCACTAGGCTAGACTGAACCACGACGACAGCTCTATAGAGTGAGAGTCTAAATTTTTGGTGCCACTCAAAGAAAAGATACAGCATTACTCGCAGATGGGCCAAAACTTGAAGAAAGGAAAAAGCAGCGCTGAGAAATGACACGAAACGAGCACCGCACCGCAACCAAGGGAATCCTGGATGTGACACCATCCAGCATTTCTCGACCGATCAGCGCATGCTCTGAAAATAGAAATTTTCCATTGATTTCATGATGACTTCAAGATCGCACTTAACCTCTCAACCTCCTCTCCACTCGCAACATCTCCCTCGCCAATAACCGCACTCGAATGATACGCCATCGCACCCGTCTCTCTCACCAACGCTTCCAAATTACTCGACCTAACTCCCCCACCGACAATGATCTCAATCCTGCCCGCTGCCTGTCTCACTAGCTTCGCGAGTATATCTCGACCTTCGAAGGCGTTGGCTGCACCGCCGCTGGTGAGGACGGATGTGAAGCCGAGTGAGATGAGACTCTCGAGTGCGGAGGACATTTCTGACGGGGGAATTACGTCGAATGCGCGGTGGAAGGTGGTGGGTTTCCGGTTTTGCGAGTGAGTTTGATTTTGAGGCTGGTTTTGGTGGGAGGAAGATGAGTGGATGAAGTCGAGTAGTTCTCGACATGTATCGACATCTATATTCCTCTCAGGAGTCAAGACCCCAAATACGAAGCCATTGATATGCACGTTCTCGGCGCTGAATGTAGTGATGTCGTTTTTCATCTGCGTGATTTCGTCGGGGGTGTAGACGAAGTTCCCGCCGCGGGGTCGGATCATGACGTTAATTGGGATGGGGACGGCATTGGTGTTTTTGTTGTGGGTGGTGAGTGTGGCGAGTATGGTAAGGGTTTGGAGGGAGGGAGTGGTGCCGCCGAGTGATTGGTTGGCGCAGAGTTCGATGCGGGAGGCGCCGTGGGTGAGGGCGAGGATGCTGGATTCGGCGTTGAAGGTTGCTATCTCGATTATTGGGGGCATTTTGAACTGCGGCTTGAGTGAGAGATGGATAAACAGAGCTGGCTAGGGTCTGTATAAGCTGGATTGCTCGGTAGCTTTTTGCAAACCCCGATTCCTGATTCTAACTTCTGTTTGCTGAAGCCGAAGGTATGAGTTGCTGTCAAACTGTCCAATCACAACAGTCGAAAGTCTTGAAACCAAGCTCTACCAGATTCGGAAGTACAAGCCAGAAATACACACAGCCGGGATAGGTCTCCGCTTCGAGATCTGGGGATGTGGATGAGGTGTAATGTGAGGAAGATGATAGGAGTGTCGTCCCGACTAGCTACCCGAAAGTGGGAGGTCCATCCGAAAGCCAAGCCGGGTCTTATCTCCTCCTTATCGCTTACCGAGGGGTTTGTCCAACGACATCTCTCAAGCTGAGCAAATTGACGGGATGAAGATGAGGATGTGAATCGTGTGGTAGTGTGGGATGAAGGTCAGTGGTAGGGTGATAATTTAACAAGAGTGGTGTCCCGTGGAGCTGGTTCATGGCTTCCTCTCCTCTCTTTTGTCTTCCTAATTTTCTCACCTCTCCATTCTGACTTCGTGTTTACTTTCTTCTATGCCCCACTTTCGGATATATATCTACACTGCCATCGGAATTCTCTCTTGCTCTCCTCACTTCGTATACCCCTTCTACAGATCTCAAGAAGAGCCAGGCTTTCCTCGCTTCAAGCCGGAACCATGGTTCGCCATAATTTCGAGTATCCCAAAGATGCTACGAATACGGTCAACAGATACAAACATCAAGGTATAATTCCACCTTAAATCCATTTACGACATACAAATACACTGACATCTCACAGCCGATTACTCCCTGAAGACAATCCAGTACGTACCGTACTCCCAGGCTCCTCATTCTCGGATCGCTTTCTTCAACTCACCTCCTCACTCCTCTCCACTTCTCCCACTCCAGATCCAGAACCAACAAAAAAGACCAATTTCCACTCAATACTAACTCACCTTCCCCCCCAACCAGCTCAATTATCAACTCAACGCCCATCCTCCACGTCTCATTC